>NCQT01106217.1:1502-12656 GCA_002740465.1 Stenocereus thurberi
TAGCCCTCTCATAAACCCTTTTTTATCAACCTCACACCGTTAATAAAGATTAAAGAGAATCATAACTCTGAAAGTTTCCCAATAAGCCTCATATTCTCTTAATAGATCAAATACTCAATTTTCTTTGATGAATGATTCCTCTTTTAATTTTTATTTCTTTTAGCATTGCTATATTGATACATGGGCAATGAATCTACCCATCAATGTGCCATCCTCAAATTAATTGCTGAAGTGTTTCATGTAGTATATTCTCAAGTAGAGACACCTTCCAACCTCATTAATATTATAAGCTTGCCAATCCCTCTTTACCTTTTCATTGCACAGTTATATCTCGAAGTGAACTCTCTCTTTCTTTCTTTTTGCTCCAAAAATTTTGAAGAAACAATTTACTTCATTACATCTTAGTGGCAGTCTATGACTTATGTAATTCAAATCAATTGTCCTAAGTTAATGTATTAGTGAAATCTTAAACCCAAATATCTCCAATTCGTACCTAAAAATCTAGATAAGTAGTAGCTAATAATTCGGGGCTCTTTATATGATGTCATCCACCTTAACAACTCATGCAATATATAAATACCTACTACCCATGCTCTATTGTGTCGAGTAATGTGTATAATTAATATATTACATCAAAGGTAACATTGCACCATCGTGAATCTCCAAGGAGCTTTTCCCTTCATGCTTTCAGAATTTTCGTAGACTTATCAGCCATGTTGACAACTTAATTAGGTCTTATTTGTTTATACAACCTTAGTCATATTCCCAAAGTCATAGCATCAACTCGAAAACAATATCCAATCATCATCCACCCCTTTGTTACCTATACATTTGTCAAACATGCTTAACATGTAATTACTTGGATGTGTACTTAGCATGTGGTAACCTACCAAAGTTCAAATCATCTTAAAATAAGTGGGCCAACACATTTGCATGCATCTCAAGAGGAAAGGAAACATAGGGTTTCCCAAGTAGGTCACAACCTTGATACCAAAGGGTGAAAGCAAGGTAAATTAATTAAAGCACCATTTGTCACATACTCATTTTCACAAAAACACAGTCCACATCATGTTTAAACAACTTTGATATAATAGCATCCCCATAGCTCATAGTGACCTTAAAACCTAGGCCCTCATAGCACGGCTGCAATGTCCTAACTATAATGCCCAACTTATAATTATATAATTAACCTTAATTAACTAAGGATTAATGGTTAATTCAACAGAAGAACCCTAGTTAGAGTTACGGCATTACTGTCATCCTAGAAAGGTTAAGGCTTAATTTATTTACTTAACTTTTAGCTTACATGAAAACCACATTGTGCACACTTTACATACTCACAAACTAAAAAGAAAGTCCAGCAACCCACAAAGCTTACATACCATGACCCTTTACTTTACGAAGTGTCACTGTGAGCTAGTCTAGACTTCATTAACTATCTCTTTGCCTCTTTGGTGTTGTCATGTAAGGATTTCATAATTTAATTACCTAAAAACATGAAACAGAAAAATATTTGAATGATGAGTCTAAACTCAATACGTTTACTCCTATACTATAGATATTAAAATTAATTTTTCTATGAATGCATGCATTTCAATTTATTCTAATTCTAGATGAGGGAGAGAGAGAATTATATTAAAACTATTACCGGTTATTATCTGAAAGCGGAACCCAAATTAATGAGCTCATGTATACATTGCGATCATTCAATCTGTACATATCTCCCAGAGCGATCAGGAAGCCTGAGCTAAAAAGCTTCATAGGTGAACTCAACAGCCTAAACTGTGATAATTGATAACTAGTGGGCCCACTTGATCAAGTGACAATGCTTGACAATGATTCATTAAATACTTGTATCTGATAAGATTTTGGTATTTATAAACGATATGTGAGTTTATAAAGGGTACAGGTAGTAAATGTGTCTTGTTTCTTAAAATATGTTATCTCCCTTTGGTGTTGACTAGTGAACAGTCTGATGGCGATAACCTAAACTACTAATTTAAATAGACCTTGATATTGCTAATAATTTACTTATTTTTATTTTTTAATTCCTAAACTTTCTTATGTTGAGCAAACAAAATATAGATATATTTTTTCACTCTTTAATTTACTTTTGCTACTACTATTATCATTATTGTTGTTGTTCTTATTATTTTTATTTTTATTTTCCGTTCAAGTAATTAATGTTTTCCTCTTTTCTTGTTGTGTTCCTTTAATGATCATTCCATCTCCTTGATTATTGATTGATTGCAAGCCAATCAGGTCAAGTAGGCAGGATTAGCATAATTTTCCTCATTTACCATGAATTAACTATTATACCCAATTGAGGGTTAGAGGGCTTTTCTTTAATAGTTTCAAGTGGGTTTTACGTGTTGTTTTATTTAATTAAGAGGTGTTTTCTCTCTTCGTTACCCATTTACAATAGAAGTTTTCTCCCTATTTTTATAAATGTTACTCTTCTTCTTGTGTCTGCTTCAATTTAATCACTTACGACTATACTCAAATAATTAAATTCTCCTCCAAAGAGCTCACTAGCTTATCTTTCTAATAACCTCATTATTCATGTCTCCAAATCACCTTGAAGCTAATTGCGTCACCATAACTAGTCACTGCTCAACTAGTGATTAACTTAAAGATCCTTTGAGTTGTATTTCTCAACTTATTCACACCAAAATTTTACTTGGAGCTAATTTGGCTCGTAGAATACAATTATACATAATTAATCTAACATTTAAAATCCTATTTCTTCCATCTATTTCTTACCTTCCTCAATAAGGCTATTTTTGTGCCTTTCCTATGCAAACCCTCAATCAAAAAGTTGTTATCATTTTTACTTTAATAATTATGAACTCTGCCAACTTATCCAACTTAATATTATTACATCAAATTTTAGAAATTGAAAATTATTCTTCAACCTTTCCTACTCATATACTATGAACTGAATCATTTTTTTATAAATATAATACTTAAACTATGTCTCGTTAATCCATGTTCTTAACATTTAATGAATTTCTCTCATTTTGTTCCCTAAGCACTGTAAACTAATCAAACTCGAATGTCAATCTCCATATTTGATAAAAACTAACCACTTTTTTCATCAATTTGATAATAACTAAATCAAAACTTGAAGAGAGAAATCATGCTTCAACACTATCATTCCATGTCTAAACCTTGCATCCAACGCTCAAAATCCTAACTCCATTCCATCTTAACCAACCAAAATTGACAATCCAACCATGTTCAAATACTTTTCTAATGTCAAGCAAATGCGCTAAATTCACAATTGTGGAAAATTAATCAAAAACACAAGAAAGTGAGTAGAAGGGACCTGGGTTTTATCACGAAAAACTAGAGCTAGAAAACGGGTCGGGTTGGGTCGACTCATTTAATAAACAGGTCAATTTTGTGTCGACCTTGAGAATAGTTTAGATTTACTCAAAACTAAAAAATAACAGGTTTTCACACTAAATGGTCGAATCTAGTTGACATCGGATCAAAATCGGTTCGGTTCTTATTGGGTTCGTGTTTTTCCCAGTAACTTTGGATCGGGTTCATGTCGTGTTATCATGTTAGATCAGACTTTCCCAACTCTACGAAAAACTAGGTGAAAGATGCAAAAGGAAAAGGAATGGATGAAGGGGCAGGCGTCGGTGGGCACATGGTGGCGTCAGGCTTTGTTTGCTAGCATCATGCGAGTAGCATCGGGATGACAGGGGTTGTGGTTGGCTGGGTAGGGTTAATGTAGTGTGGGGGAAGGGAAAGAGGAAAGAGAAAACGGAGTTGTTGGACCAAATTAATTGAATTTATTTATCTTTATCCCTTTTTCCTTTTTCCTTTTTCTTTCATTAGATTTGTTGCTGAGTTTCATTAACCTTTTCCCTTGTTTTGGTTTATTTCATTTATTTTATTTATTTAATATTTTTTAAGTATATCCTTTTCTTTAATTTACTGATTAACTATTTAATTGAGTGATAAATAGGTCATTTACCTATTTATTTTATTAACTATTTTAAATCACTCTAATCTAAATCATAAAACTTAAACATGCATTGTATAAACCAAACATTGTCATTTACATGTATATTTTCCATCAAAATTTTATTATTATATCTTTATTTATATTGGTATTAAGTAATTTAATGGAAGATTTAGAATTTCTAACACGAGGTCACTAACACAAAGTGAGCCCTCTAAAACATGTAAGTTTCAAACATTAACTTCAAGTGTGCACACTTAATTGCTAAGCTTGATTATATCAAAATAAGTAATGTGAATTGTGCTCAGGACATTCTTGCTTTTTATATGTGCATGCATCTTTATATGATTATTTTATGACTCTAGCATATTATGGTTCAATGTTTGATGATGCCTACCCTTGAATTAAGTTCTAAAGTGATTACGTGTTCCATGTTGTGCTTTATCTCATATAACATGTATTCTTCATAGGGTTATGTGTCATATGGTTTGTCATTCATTGACCATAAACAATATCAAAGTCATATGCTTGACCTGATGTAAAACACTCATTTTCAATGACTTTGACACTTAGTTAGAAATATCAATGCATGCTTATATAACTATATCCCGGTTATTATGCTTATAATGCCTGGATTACTGATCATATTGACCAATTAAAAGCCATCATGCTTATCATATTGGTAGATAACTTAGATAACACACTTAAAGGGCCCTTAATTAGTTATACATCAATGTCATATTGGCTTACGTGGTTTGGTCACTTATATTCATTGACGTGTATATGCTTCTAATAAGAAATATGTTGATATGCATGTTCTAGATATCATGTGAAGCAGTATACTCTAAATTGATTATGATAAATTGCCTTGAATTCGACATTTTTTAGTTCATGCTTTAAATTTGTCACATACTATATACTTATCTTTATATATTACCTTTATCATTGATTGGTTATATTCGCAATGAAGTTTGAAATTATTTTATCAGCTTGGTATACAGATTATATGTTTTTACTTCATGCTTGTACCTTACTTAGATTACTTCCTTGATGGGGAGATAGTTTGCCCCATACCATGTGATCCTTTCTGCTATATATGGCTATACAACCCTTACTGCTATGTTATAATTAGCCACATAGATAAGTTGATATGTTTAACATTTTCCTCATGCATCATGTGTCTTGTCATTCATACTAAATCAACATGGCATCCGGTATAATTAACCTAGATGCTTCAATTAAGGGGGGGCTCTCTCTTTTATATATCAAGCTTAAACAAGTGGATGCGAGAAAAGACTTTGGCCATAAGATCAAAGTTGTATGATCAAATAATGATCATTATGGCTACCCCAAGGAATAACATTGACATCTTGTAAAGTTATTGATCTTGGTAATTGGTGAATGATTAAAAAAAATGTGCAACAACTCAACATGCAAAGTGTGAGAAGAAAAGTAGAAGGCATCAAGCATTAACTAACACAGGGTTAGTGTCCACCACAAATGGCATCGACATCATTGGTCAGAGTCTCCATTAGTGACACAATTTCAGTTTGATTTATCTTAACTGACTGTAATATGAATGCTTGTTATACTTTTGAATTCTCATATGATATGTCCTTTTAAATGCTTATGATTTACTATGATATGCATGATTGAACAATTAAGAAACTTATAACAGAACTAGATCAGCAGAGTTTAAGGAAGTTGACATAATTTAGCAATTCAATACCTTACCATCGTTGAACTTCTTCTGTGCAATATATGGTTATGCTATTTGCTTTTATATTAATTTTCTTTTATCATCTTTCTTCATGGTTATACTCCCATGCTTGAAATATGTTTCATATACATGGCCAAGGGGGAGAATGCTTCTTAAATATGATGAACTATTATGACACCTCCAATTTATAATCACATAATTAAGTATTTTATAACTTATTAAGTATTCATTAACAACAAAAGACTAATAAATTCAGGAAGCATAACTGTTATTTTGCCAAATGAAAACAAGGCTTATCCGCTTGAAAGAGGCAAAGTTCACACTATTTAGGAACATCGGTAAGATATCACTTCCATGCTTATATGGAAATCATAGCACCATTAACAAACCAGTAGCTCTTTTATCACCAAAAATAGTCTTAACAAGGTTAAAAGAAGTTATGTGAGCCCAAAAAGTACATGACAATGAGGTCAGAAGGTTCATTTTCCCAAATTACTAATATCTTTGTAAACAAACAGTTGGCCTTTTCTTGACTAAATGTGAGTAAACTCAATTAAAGGACGAGTATGTCAAAAATAAAAATCATCACTCACTTTATAAGTAAGAGAATATTCTAGAACCAAGATATTAATATATAAATCGTAGGAAAGTAATATCTAGATTTTTAGTTGGGATATTCTAGACTTTTATAAAGATATTTAAGATATTTTCTTAGATTATTCGAGGTCCTTGTAATATCCAAGATATTGTTTTAGCAACTAGGAAAATCCTGGAAAAATTTCTTGTAAGATTGTGACACTTGTCATAAATCTCCACCACACCTTAAGAAGGTGGAATTAGTATAAATAGGAGGTGAGGTTTCATTATGTAGGTAATCCAAAACAACACACAAAGAAAGAGAGACATCACCATAAGAGAGTGAAAGAGAGGAGTCCTTCAAGAGTGAGAGATAAGTCTCCCACAGAGTTTTAAGAGAGTGTTAAATCATGCTCACTCTTTGTACATTCCTTTTGATAGTATAATAAAATTAGTGCCTTTTGTCATACCACTTTGACATCCTCATTCTCAAGAGCAAGGTTTTAGGAGCCTTGTTTGAGCTAGATCTCATTTGGTATTTTCGGTTAGGGACCGAAGTACAATGGAGACTCTGTTGGCATGGTCAGGGACTGTGAGGTTTATTGGTCTGAGACCACGTCTTCTTGGTCAAGTGCTGGGCGCTTACCAAGTTACTATAGCAGATCTTTTAGCCTCAACCAGGTCACTTGAGAAGCTCAATGGGAGCAATTATAGTATTTGGTGCACACGTATCAAGTACTATTTGAAAGGGCAAGGTTTGTGGGATATTGTTGGTGGTAATGAGAAAGTTGTGCCAACAGATCCGAATGAGAAAAAGAAGTGGGAGATCAAGTCAGGAAAGGCTATGTATATACTCTCTGTCACAGTGCAGGACGAGTTTCTACATTGAATTAAGTATTATAAAACACCAAGTGGTGCTTGGGGTATTTTGGAAACACTCTTCATAAAGAAGAATGAAGCCAAGTTACAGCAACTGGAGAATGAGCTCATGTCCATCAAACAAGGGGACATGACGGTAAGCTAATACTTTATAAAAGTCAAATCTCTGTGTGATGAAATTCAAAAGGTAGATGCAGAAAGTGCAATTAATGGGGCTAGAACGTGTTGAATTATTATTAGAGGCTTGGATCAAATATAGCGGTCTTGTCACAGCAACTTAGGGTTGGGCAACTCAACCTTCTATAGCAAAGTTAGAAGTATCTTAGCTAACTAAGAAGATCTAGACAAACAAATGTCTAAGGTCTCAATAAAGGACAAAGAAAATGCTCTCTTCATAAAAAGGAGAGCGCCTTAAGGCCAAGGTACAAGTGTAAGGAGGTACAATGGCATTGAAGAATAATCAGGAAGAAGGCAACCAAGATGGCAACGACAGCATGGACGAGGTCCATCTCGAGGGGGAGCATATCAAGCTCTAGGAAAAAGGGAAGAGAAGAGATATTATCATTAAGAAGATTGATCCTATAAATATGGCAGGAAAGGACACTTTGCTCGTGACTGCAAATCCTCTCAAGTCAAAGGTACTATGGTTACTTTCACAAACAATGATAGTGAAGAAGAATAGGACTTTCAGGCATCCTTTACAATAGGTGAAAGTAATCAAGCAAATGATGTAGAAGCAGCTACATCATGTGCTGAGGAGCTAAAACAAGAAAGCACTCTTATCACGACGACCAACAAATGCATTAACTATCAAGATGATTGGATTATGGATTCGAGGTGCTCAAATCACATGACAGGTTATGTGAATAAGCTCTAAAGCATGACTGAATATAAAGGAGACCGGCTTGTGGTGATGGCAAATGACTCTAAGATGCTGATCACCCATATAGGCAATACTTTAATTGTTCCTCAATTCAGCTCACATCGAGTGTAACTACAGAATATCTACCATGTGCCTGGAATGAAGAAGAATCTATTATTAGTATCCCAACTTACATCCTCGGGGAACTATGTGGTCTTTGGGCCTAGAGATGTGAAGGTATACCCCAGCTTAAAACGCACATCTCCCCACTCATGGAAGGATGAAGGTTGGAGTCTGTATATGTGATGTCAGCCCAAGATGCATATATAGATAAAACGAGAAAGAATGAGACAGTAGATCTATGGTATGCAAGACTTGGCCAGGTAAGTTATCACAAATTAAAGCTGATGATGCAAAAGTCAATGCTGAAGGGCCTTCCACAACTTGAGATTGCAGGATCCCTAAGCGGGAAGGGACATCAACTTCCTTATAAGGAGTTTATATTCAATGCTAAGGAGCCACTTGAACTCGTGCACTCTGATGTCTTTGGTAAAGTAAAGTAACCATCTATCATGGGATACAGGTACATGATTACCTTTATTGATGATTTTTTAAGATATGTTTGGGTTGACTTCATGAAAGAAAAATTGGAGGCACTTGATAAGTTTAAGGAGTTCAAAAATAAGGTTGAAAGCGAAGTAGGACACAAAATCAAGTGCCTACGTACAGATAATGGGGGAGAATATACATTGGATGAGTTCTTAAATACTTACGAGCATAAAGAATACAATGCTAGTTTACATATCCTAGCACGCCTCAACAAAATGGAGTAGCAGAAAGAAAGAATCGACATCTTGCAAAGACATGCATAAGCATGCTACATGCTAAGAATGTGCCATCACATTTCTGGGCTGAGTGCATGAAGATTGCGGTGTTTGTCTTAAATAGGCTACCATAAGCAAGGCTTGGGTTCATTTCTCTATATCAAAAGTTATGGAATGCAAAGCCTACAGTAAACCATTTCAGAATTTTTGCATGTGTGTGTTACATCTTCGTACCAGATCACTTACGAAGCAAGTTCGATAAAAAGGTGATTCGTTGCATCTTTGTGGGCTATGATAATGACAGAAAAGGATGCAGTGTTGTAACCCAACAATAGGACATTGCTATATATCAAGAAATGTGGTATTCGATGAAGCGTCTTTCTGGTGGTCATCACAAGCAATAACACTTCCAGATTCTAAGGAGATCGAGGAAAAGTTGGAGCAACGACTGGAGGAGCACTCTAAGGATGTAAAGAAAGAATCAAGTGATGAGCGAACACCACAAGAAGAATCTATAGAAGGAGAAGGAAATAAAGTTGAGATATCAAAAAAGCATATGAGTCCTTCATAAACAGGTGCATATCGTGCATCCCTAGAAGAAGAAAGGCCATGTCAACTTAAAGATATAGTGGAAGAAGAAACCTCAAAGCCACACATAAAAAGGTTTAAGAGGATAAGAAAACCAAATCCTAAATAGGCAAATGCAACATTAGTAGAGGATCAAACATTAAGGAACCAAGCACTTATGAAGAAGCATATCAAAAGAAGAAGTGCACAAGGATCGAAGACCAAGTATTCGATATCTTCACAAAGACACTCAGTTGTGCAAAGTTTGATGAGTTGCAAGCAAGCTTCGAGGATGGTGCCAAGAACAACATTGAGGAAAAGTGGGTGCTGAGGGGGAGTGTTAAAAATAAAACTCATCACCCACTTTATAAGTAAGAGAATATTCTAGAAGCAAGATATTAATATATAAAATCCTAGGAAACTAATAGCTAGATTTTTAATTAGCATATTCTAGACTTTTATAAAGATATCTAAGATATTCTTTTAGATTGTTCTAGGTCCTAGTGTCTAAGATATTGTTCTAGCAACTAAAAAAATCTCAGGAAAAATCTAAGATAAGTAATGCTAGGGCTTGTAAGATTATGACACTTGTCACAAATCTCCACCACCGTTAAGGAGGTGGTGTTAGTATAAATAGGAGGTGAGGTCTCCTTACGTAGGCAATCCAAAACAACACACAAAGAAAGAGAGACATCACCACAAGAGATTGAAAGAGAGGAGTCCTTCAAGAGTGAGAGAGAGTTCTCCCACATAGTTTTAAAGGAGGCCCTCATTCTTAGCAGAGTAGTGGTTGGGGAGTAGCCACAAACCAATAAACCAAGGATAGACCACTGAACATAGAGTGAAGATGGATAGCCACGCCATCTATCACTTCTTCTCACTAGAATATTCTTACCTTCCACCTTCTAACTTCATGCAGTGCATACATTATACACTAACATTTTGAAACATTAAAATAAAAAGAAAAATGATCAAGAAGCCCACTACATTACCCTTGTACAGTGGAAGGATAAAACATATTAATGAGCATTTCCACACTTTTAAGTTACTTTGATAATTCATAAGCAATTAGAGCAATTCATTTATCTCTTTCTTTTCTTACTAGCCAAGTTTAGGACCCAAATACTGTATATCATGGGAACTTACAAGTTTGGAGATCTCCACACAACTCCCAGATTCTAATGAACTACTTGGCAGTCGATGATGAATGGTAAATTGTAAAATGTACTGCTAGCAAGCCGTGTTGTCCAAGCATCCCCAGATTAACAAACATATGAATATAGTAACCACTAATCATATGAATGGTGTAAGGGTCCTTCGAATGACCAAAGCATATGAAGCTCATAGGTAAAATTCAATTGTTAGTAAACTTTCATGACTAAAATTCAATTATAGCAAACTGGTAAATGCAATAAAACTTACATTTGCATTGTAAAGGTATAGTCAATAATATATCTTGATGAATCAGTCATTTTCTCTTAGTTTTGATTTTTAATTTTTCTTGGTGAATAACTTCAAGTGTGTTTCCATATTTATAAGGAAATTTAACTTCATAAGTTAACAGACACTATTAATCATATTAATACGTGTTTTTTAGGGTAACCTTCAAATTTCTTAAGCTTTTTAAATTTTTCACATTTGATGCTTGACCTATATGAATTAATGGATTGTTACATTCTCATGCTCTTAAATTATATTTCGTCCTCAAAACTATGACATATAATGGGCCTATAAATTAGATTCTCTGATA
>NCQT01106275.1:10465-22018 GCA_002740465.1 Stenocereus thurberi
AATGACTTAGGAAAAAATACAGAGAAGTGCCCTTATGCGTGAACATTACAAGGAAATGTCCATAAACTATTGCATATATAAACAAAGGTTTTCCCATATGGATTGGCAACAAAAGTATGAAAAATGTGCTTACAAATGCATTACAAATGTAGAGATATGCTTCCAAAATGTGTGACAAATACAGGGTGATGCCCTTGGTGCATGTATGATTTATGTAAAAAGAATTTCTCTCAATAACAACTTAGGAGCCTAGGATGAGAGACATCCTTACGTGCAATAATTGTAAGCTATATTACACAAAGGGGGAACCTTAATGTATGAAAAAGTACCATGACACACCACATAAAAGAAGTCTTTATAGATAAGAGGAAAAGGTCAAGCTAGGCTTGAAACATAAAAAATATATATACAAAAACAATAGGGGTGTCCTTGCTGTGACATTAGAGAAGGTTGTCCACAAATCTTTACGAAGCTTACCATTCAAATGTCATGGCCATGAACTATGTAGGAAAAATAAGTTGCACAAATGTTAAATCTAGAGTTTGAGAGCCATCAGGAAAACATATCCTATTTTATACACGTGTGATTTCCCAAAGAGTTGGATGGTGTATGGGGAATAGCCAAACTCATTTAATGCTAAAGACAAATGCACAGGAAATAGCTTGATTTTGGACATTTTTTTGTAAGGGGGTTCTGGAATTATATGAAAATTGTAGGTTCATTTGGTCTTAGACATATTTTTGCATAGATTCCTATTGTGGCGATCCACCTCTCCGGAGATGCGATCCCCCACAAATGGCTTAGAAGTCACGTGCTAGTACTTTTATGTTTTCAAAGAAATTACAAACTTCATTATTTTTTTATTTTTATTGCACGGTAAGTAGAACAAGCCTATATGTTTATGGGAGGATGCACTTGGGCCTAGGCAAAGAAGCCAGCCGAGTTCTCTGGGCTGGACCAGGCCCATCTCCCCTAAACTAGGCCCTTGTAGTCTTCTTAACCTGGCCAAGAATCCTAGTGCTGGCATGCTCTAGGATTTCGGGCAGGTTCCTAGGTTAGATCTGGTACCCTGATTCTGACCACGTAGGTTTTACTACCTAGATCTCCATCCATTTTCTTTTAGATAGTCGTGCACGAACATGTGCTAAATTAAAATATTAACAAATTAATCTTTAGCTCAATAGAGTCGCCACTAAGTTTTTAGGAAAACTTAAAAACTGTGACACCATTCGAAGCACATCATATCGATAGGAACGCCAAATGGACAAAGTGATGCTGCTTTAAAAGGGTTTTGGAATGGCCCTCAGTAATCCCTAATGTGGGGACCTCTTCTAACTCCTTGGTGTGGAACCTAGGTTCAAGATTCGGGGCCAAAGGAAAAGTGATAAAGTGTACCCCATCACCGCCCATCATCACTGACATCCTGTACTAATCAATACGGAAAATTAAAACATAATCGTACTAAAATACATATGTGCAACCAATGAGAATCATTCATAATCATCCAAACGGTACAAACTATAGTCCAACGCAAACAAAAGTAAAGTAAATAAGCTACAATAGATAGGGAACTACCTAAAGATTACATCTTTGGTAGTTTAAGATCAATAGTCATAAAAGAGAAATATAGTAGAAGAGTAGGAAAAAGACAGAGTTTTTCGCCCTCAAGGTAACCCTTCTGCTTTACCTGGGAACCCAGTTGAGTGAGGCCTTCTTAGTTGTTAACCCAATTCTCTACCTCCATTGTGTGGAGTACTTCTCTCTCTAATTTTGATGCTCTCCCCTCTCTAATATTTTGATGTATTTTGATATCTTTTAATTGATACTTAATACCCCCCAATTTGATGCCTCTAGGCCCTAGGGGTTAGCCCCCTGTTTATAGTGGTTGAGGAGATAGTCTGAATCGGTTTAGAAATAGGAACTTTTTCAACTAGTTACCATAGAATTCTAGTTAATTAATCCCATTTAGTAGAAAAGCATTCAGAGAGATGGAGCCCAGCTGGGTTTCCATCTAGAGGACCTGCCTAACTCTTGGAGCCAGGAACTCACCTAGGTTCTTATACTGGACTGCAAACATTTCAATTTGTTTATAACATTTATGGCTGACCCTAGTTTTAAGTGATTCTTTTTTTCCTTGTAAGCTTATTAAGTTTACTTTTTAATAAAACTTATTCCAAATTCTTTAGATAAGTAGGCAGCAAGATATAAGAAAAATTATGAACATGTGTTATTTTCATTACAAGCCCACATATCCGACTTAAATCTTTTCCGTTCCTTATTGGAATTTGGTGCATAATATGTTTTGACCATAATGATTTTATATTCCTTAGAGTGGATCACAACTGGATACTGAACATTATCAATTTGGGCCTATTTGGACTTCTTGGGCTCTCCTAGCTTTTTGGATTCGAATTCAACATTTACTATGCTTGGCCCATAGTGCAAAAGTTAGGGCATAAATTTCATCATGGGGAAAAAAAATAAGATGTCAATTTTACGCATTTACAGTTACCCTCCACTTTGGTCGAGCCGGTGGTGCAGCAGAGTTCAAAGTAACTCGCTTCTTATAATTGCCCTTTACCCTTGACTTAACAGATTAGTGAACTTCCTTATAGCTAGAGTAGCTGCCCTTCATGTAGGTCAGGCTTGATTATCTTCATGTGTCACCGAAACAATGAATTCATGCAGGTTAGGTTTGATTATCTTCCTATGTCCTAAGAGCAATGGACCTTCAAGCGGGTTAGGCAATCATCTTCCTATATCGTTAGAGGAGCAAACCTTTTTTGCGGGTTTGACTCAATTATTTTCCTGTTTCACTGAAGTTACAAACAATCATACGAGTTAGGCTTAGTCATCTTCATGTTTTGGTGGACAGGCAGATCTTCATGTAAGTCAGGCTTAATTATCTTGTTGCATCGCTAGAGCATAGCACCTTGATACGGGGTAGGCTTAATCATCTTCCTATGTCACCAGAGGAGCGAACCCTCATACAGTTCAAGCTTAATTATCTTCCTATGTCACAAGACTAGGGAACCTTCATACGAGTTAGTCTTAATCATCTTCCTATTTTGCTACAGCAGTGGAGCTTCATGTGGGCTAGGCTTAATCATCTTGCTGTTTCACCAAAGTAACCGAGCTTCATACAGGTCAGACTTAATTATCTTCATGTGTTGCTTTCGAAATGGACCTTCATGTGAGCTAAGCTTAATCATGTTCCTGTGTCACTGTAGCAGCAGAGCTTTATGGGTGTCACGCTTAATTATCTTCTTATGTCACTAGAGCAGCAAACCTTTATGTGGTTTAGCTTAATCATCTTATTTTTCCACTGGAGTAGTGGACCATCTTGTGGCCCAGGCTTAACTATCTTCCTATATCACTAGAGTAGTGAAACTTTATGCCGGTTAGGCTCAACTATCTTCTTGTGTCGTTGGATCAGCGAACCTTCATGCGAGTTAGACTTAATCATCTTCTTGTGTGACTGGAGGAGTGAACCTTCATGCTAGTTAGGCTTAATTCTCTTCTCGTGTCATTGGAGAAGCAAACCTCCATGCAGGTTGGGCTTAATCAACTTCATATGTCGCTACAGTAGCGGACCTTTGTATGTGTCAGGATTAATTATCTTTCAATGTCACTGGAGCAGCAGACCTTCATGCGAGTTAGGCTTAATCATCTTCCTATTTGGCTGAAAAAGCAGACCTTCTGGGGGTTAGACTTAATCATCTTCCTATGTATCATCTTTGTTTCGTTGGTGCAGTGAACCCTCATATAGGTTGGGTTTAATCATGTTCTTGTGTTCCTGGAGCTGTGAAACTTTATGCAGATCAGGCTTAATCATTCTTCTTTGTCACTGTAGTAGTGGACCTTCATGCAGGTTAGGCTTAGTCATCTTCCTGGGTCACTGCAGTAGGACCTTCATGCGGGTCAAGGTCAATTATCTTCCTGTATTGCTGGAGTAGTGAACCGTCATGCACATTAGGCTTAATCATACTCCTGTGCCATTGGAATAGTGGGCCTTCGTGCGAGTCAGACTGATTTCATTGATAAAATGTTGGAACTGTCAATTCTAGCTTCTGGCTTTGGTGAATATATTCGTATGCATTCTGTTTTTTTTTTTTTTTTTCACGTATGCTTTGCAAGCTCCTAGATGTAGATTATTCATCCTTTCCATTTTGCTTTGGCTTCTTCCTCTTTGGTAATTTTTGAGAGAGACACTACCATGTGGGAAGACAGGCGCGTTCATTAATGACCTTTCTTGCTTTTGCTTTTCCTCTTTGTTGACATGCTTGCAATCTTTTGATGATCGTAATTTCCTCTGCAAATAAAGATCCCAGGTAGGTCCTCATGGCTTGTCTTATTTTCTTGTTTTTCTTCTATTTGTTGGGTACTGGCTCCTTGTAGAGCGAATATGCCCATGTGAGGAGGGGAACCCTAAAGATCTATGGTCAGATCCTTGAGAACTTGGTGGCATCTAAGATTGATGACAGACAGTTAGATCAATGTGAACTTCTTGGCATTTGAGCCTAAAGATTGATACTTGAAGACTTTATGACATGAGATATTGAAATATAAAACCTTCGAGTTTAACCCCGTCTTTTGGCTGCTCGGGTATTGAAGTCATCTATTTCTAGTAGGAGACTACAAAATGTGAAGATGTCCCGAGTACCGAGGTAACCTTTTTTGTTAAGATAAAGAGAATGAGATGTCCTTTGTGAGTATATCCTTTTAGCCTTGGAGTCCTAATAGGGTTTGTTTCTTGGGCAATGATGCCTACGTAAAGCTTGCTTTGAGGTTGGATCTCCCACATTGCTAAGCATGATTAGGGCGATGGTAAAAGTATAAATATCTTCTGTGACTGTTGTTAATGTCGTCCTGAGAACACTTGATGTTGATTCATTGTTAACCATGGCCGTGCGCCCTTCCTGTGGGGTAGTTGTATATGCTTATTGCACTCTTCTTTAATCTAGGGTTTCCAAGTGATCAAAGCGGAGGTAGTCTAATAAATAGGCCAAAGACCTATGCATTGATGTAGGTGCTCTTGCTAGCCAAAGTGGGACTATGCAGGTGTCCCGACTATACAGACTTGATTGTGCTGACTTTGCAAACACGATTATGTTGACTACGTAGGCGTGGTGATGACCTAACCTCGTATGCATAGAGGTCTCATACTAAGCTTAGGGTCCATTAGATAAAACTCAATTGAGGTATAGAAGGCTTATGGATTGGGCACGATGTTGTTCCATGGCTTAGGATGACGGGTAAAATGCTAGGTGGCCGCTGGGTAAGGATCCATGATCTGACTCATAAGTTACCAAGGAGGGGGAGTTATTCCTTCAATGGAAGGAGTATCCTTGAATTTTGCATTAAAGTGCTCTTATTCTGAACAAAACCCCAATTTCTATTTATTATAACATTAACCTTAGATGTTTGAGAATAGTTATAGTCAAAGATGCTTTTACTAGTTTTAGTAGCCTTCAGTCGAATAGAGTAAATGTGATCCTTTTGATGTTAGGAAGATTATTTTGTGAGTCTTGCTTGCTGGTCCTGTCTAGAGTTGCCACTAGTTTAGTGCAAAGAATATGGTCATCTCCTTGTCCACAAATATTTATCATGAGGGGAGCTCTAACTATTTAGGGAAATGTAAGAAATCCCCCTGTTTTGCATAATGGGTGAGTGTCCATTTAGAAAGGCTAAGAATATGGAATGAATATATACTCTTCAATTTATAGTTATGGTTAATANNAAGAGTCCTGAATTTTGGAATAGATATGAGATTAGAGGCTATATCAATGGTTTGTCCAAGTCTGATTTGATATGAGTAGTCAATATAGTATTTCTTTATCCTCTAAAATCACTCTCCTTTTACTTGGTCCGCCTTTTTGGGCTTTCAGGCTAGTAGCTCTCGATTCTTTCTCTCTTATTCCTTTTTTTTTTTTAGGAGACCAAACTACTCATTTGAGATGTTTCTTTATGGAAAGTCATCTTTATGGCTGGGCCTCAAAGGAGTTACCTACATATGCAATGTGGAATTAGGCCAGTTGTAGTTCAAGAGTAAGAACATGCAGCTTAGAAAAAGGACACCTCCAAAAGGACTTTTTAAGGTAGGCCTATGAGTTAGGGTGCCAAAGGAAGAAATTAGCGTGAAGGCTCAAACAACTCCTACAAAATCCACAAGTATATATGGGTGATGAAGTTAGTGTAAATCAGTAATTTCTTTCTTTTCTTGTCCTTCTTGTTTTCAAACTCTTCTATTTTCTTCTTTTTTTTTTATGGATGTGAACATTTGGTCCATGCATTTTCTCTCTTTTTCTTTGTTGATTCATGTTAATATTGCCCATGACACACTCCCACTCCCTAGCTTACCAAAAAAATAGGCGTATTTGAAGGATTAAAAGTGTTCCAAGTGGAAATTTATTAAGCTTAATGAAGGTATTAATTCAGGTTACGAAGGAAAGGCCCCTATCTTAGGGATGTCTTTAAAGCTGCATGACTTATTGGAAAGAAATCTCTGACTTTTTCCTTTTCCAAATGATGGATTGGAATCCTTGGCCCTTTTCGTATTTCTCTTTCTCTTCTTTTGCCTAGCTTGTCATGTTAGGTTTTATAGCTAGCCCCTCTTTTTCTTTTCTTTCTTTTTTTTTTTCACCCTAGACTTTCATAGGATAGAAACGTTCCATGAAAAAGAATGCGAGAATATGTAAAAAAGAAAAATAAAAATAAATCAAGGTTACATCAGACTTGGATTCATAATGGAAAAGAAAGTGAATGACTCTAAGACTCAACACATGACTACGGGTTTATAACACATCACATCCTCTAAGCTCATTAGAACTCAAGGCCTCTTGTGTGGAGGTTTTTGGTCTTGGGTTTAACTATGAACGTTTATGTGAATAGATGGATCGAACTTCTCACTTTGGCAGTCCAAAATAGCTGAGAGGGCTATTATGCGAATCCTGCAGGTTGCTGTCAGTGTTAGGCATTCTAAGCAACTTTAGGTGAAGGAAGCTCCTTTGACTTAAACATACTTTTTAACTTATTCTTGAAGGGCTAACAATCCTTGGTATCATGACCTCTTGCTTGGTCATATTTGCAGTACTTGTTCGGGTCCTAGTTCCTGCGATTCCATGTGCTTTTCATCTCTGTCTTGACTAGGGGCATGTTGATCACAGCTTTAGAGAGTGAACATTCTAATGTTTGAGTATATGTAGTGTTAATAGTAGTATATTTGATGTATCGGTGTAGAGCACACACCTTTTTGCTTCTGGAACCATTATCTTTCTTATCCCTATTTTGATAGTTACCCTGGTAAGTTCTAACGGCTTTAGTGGGTGTGACCCTAATAAAGGTTTGGAGTGTAGTGACCATCAGTGCCATCTTATTATCACTCTATCCATTGTGATTTGCATGTTTTTCATAATGTTCATAACTTGAGCCAATTCGTTACCTCCAGCCACTGGGGATTGGTGAAGTATTGGAATTTGACTTGGAATTTGATTTTGATCTAATTGGATGAGTTCTTTAGACTTTTCTCAAGATAGAAATCCCACTGTTTATGGGCTCCACTTATATACCTTAGGCTCCCATATCCTGAGCAATAAGGTGATGTCTAGAGAGGTAGTGGTATGGAATAAGTTTCGAACTTAGGCCTACTCTCCTTAGTAGGTTGATAAGTGCTCAATATGTATATCATACTAGGGCTATTGTGTGTCATTTTTAGGAGAATATTGTGCTTTACGTTATCATTTATACTTCTATTCTAGATTTATGCTTGGGTATGGTTGTTTGATGTATTTTACAGGATTTGAAGCGTTTCTACCAAGCATTTGGCCCTATATAGGTGTATTTTGACTCACCACGGATGCCCTTAAGTTGCCATGCCCTTGAAAGAGAGGAAGAACATTAGAATGAAGAACCAGCGCAGACCACGGTTAGCCCGTGGTGGATGCCACTATCTGTGACAGGCCTATAACAGCTGGCCTTTTCGCTTTTCCTCATCGTGTGGCTGAGAGCATCCGAGCTTTTCTACAAATACCCGTTCCTCAAGCAGCAGGAAACACACACCCCATCATGTCATCTCATACTTCTTCCTCTCTTTAAGTAGATTAGTTTAGATTAGATTAGAGGGAGAGAGAGATAGAGTTGAAGTGAAGATTTGCAAGGATTCCACCCTGAGTTTGCAATCGATAAATTCGAATGTGATTTTTGGCTGAGCAATTCTTCTCTGTTCTCTTCTCTTTCCACTTTAGATTTATCATTTAAGAGTAGTTAGTTATTTAAATCTTTGATCAAGTATTAGTAGTTTACTTTTGTCAAGGGATTTAGTAGTTTGTGGAAGTGCAGTTGGATGATGTTTTAATCTATTCAATTGTGCTTATTTTTATGATTGGTTTGATTTCATTCTATCCAGTGCTTGATATGTTGTGACTTGATTTTTATCCAAAATTTACTTGCTCACTTGAAACAATCAGGTGAAAAAATGAAAGGTGACATTTGGTTGTTGGATTGCTTGTTAGAGCCTATCGTTGCATCGTCTCAAAAGACATATTGTCAAGTTTGGAGGACTCGAATTGAGTAATCAAAAATACTAAACTTGGATTAAGTCAAATTTGCTTGAAAGAGCAAAATTTGCTTAGTTTAGGCAAATTTAGTTGATTTCAAAGAATATACTGAATTTCTGTATAGATTGTAATTGCTCAAAATTAACTAATTAGACAAAGTTTTTGCTAGGTGTTTTTCCTAAATTTAATTTAGAAAAGTTTATTTGCAATTGTTAAGCAAAACTACTTGAATTAGAATTTTTCTTAGCATATCTTAAGGAGATATGGCCCAATAGATCAACCTAGTCTCTGTGGCATCGACCTTGAATAGCGACAATACCACCATGCGCTTACAGCTGTATCAAGTTTTTGGCACCGTTACCGGGGACTAGCGTCGAATATTAGGTCTTTTCTGATAGGTTGGACTAAGCACTTTATTTTTCTTTGAAAAAAAATTTCTAATAAAAAAATCCAAAAAAAAAGAAGTTCAAAATTTAAAAAAAATTAAGATAAAATAAAACAGTGGCCATTTTCTGTTTTCCCTAATTCGAGCATGAATTATTTTGGAGGTATTTTAAGCATTTAAATGTCTTTCTTACTCAATGTGGTTATTATTTGGATAAATGGAAAATAGTAGACATTGTTGATGAGGGCGTGAATAGTAAAACTCGTATTCTTTTAGAGTATTCAGATTCTCATGGTAATAATGTTGATGATGCATGGTATTTGCCTACGTTGATTGCTTGGGATTCATTTGAGTTTGAGAATGCTAGTTGTGTTTGTAAATATTCAATTTCTGGTTCTTGCACATTCTATTGTAGGTCTTATTATGCTCCTTTTTGGCGTAATTTGTGTAATTCTTCTAACCATGCTACTAGTTCGTGTCCTTATTATGCATGCTATGATCAGTTTGACCTTGTATCACCCTAGGACAGTATTGATGTTGTCCTATCCGTACCTGACTCATCCTTTTCTTTAGCTCAGTGTATGGGGCTCGAGGTGGGAAAGCCTTTTGGGGTTGTTGCTAGGTCCAGTGTCGTTAATGCGAGTTTTGAGTCAGAAGATATTTTAGATGAGGTTCATGATCTAGTGGAGATGCCCTTGGGGGGTTCACATGTTGTATTTGTGCATGAGGAGTCTCCTAGCCTTGGTTTGGATGATAGTGTTATCCCTAATCCCCTTGATCATTCCCATATTTCACTTATGTATTTGCAACCCTCTCCTTCCTTTAAGTATTATATTAATGAGACCATTGATAATTCTATGAGTTGTAATGCTAATAATGATTTGGGCTATGAGGATAACGAGTTTAATGTGCTTGGTGGGAATGTTGATGATTATACGACCTTGGGTTACTTTAGAGGGTATGATCCCTCTGTTAACCCTTATTATGTATGCCTAGAGGACCTACCTAGGAAAATCATGTGGTATACATTCTTAAGTCCTTCCTATGATTTTTCTAAGGCTATTGATAAGGTTAAGAGGATATTAGTTATCTTTGGTGTGGTTTTTGTTATTTCCTCTCACCTTTTATTTTTTGAATTGTGGTCCCAAGAGTTTGATGAGCTTCTGCGTGCCTTGGCGATGTCTGATTTAATGATTCGAGTCTTGAAGATGTAATGGAGTGGCTGATGCTCCATGTGCCCCGGTTATTATGAGGCTGCACAGCTTAGGTGCACTCTACACCTAGCCTGGTGAGATTGTTTTCTTTTGTTTCCCTTCTCTAAGTTTCTTTGCTTCAAATAATAATGCTTTATTTAAGCATGGGGGAAGGGTAGTTTTATATTTTTCATTTTGGTTATTAGTTTTCATACATGTTAGAGTTGATGCTCCCTGTGCCCTGGTTAATTCATGTTTTCATTTAAGATGTAATGGAGTGGCTGATGCTCCATGGGCCTCGGTTATTATGAGGCCGCACGGCTTAGGTGCACTCTGCACCTAACCTGGTGAGATTAGTTTTCATACATGTTAGAGTTGATGCTCCATGTGCCCTAGTAGTTTCATGTTTTCATTTAAGATGTAATGGAGTGGTTGATGCTCCATGTGCCCCGGTTATTATGAGGCCACATAGATATTTTGTTTGCATGTTGCATTTAGTTGATTTTTAAGTTTGCATATAGGATTTTATGAAGTCATTGTGTGGATTGGTTTGAGATATCCTCCAATGATATTTTTGTTAAGCAAAATAGATTTCATGAGTTTGAGTAGCTTTTGATATGTGATCCCTTTTGGTGCTAAAATTTGTGAAGATTTTGTAAACATTTCTTGTTTTGACCCTTGTCTTGTTTGAGAACTATGTTATCGCTTAGAGTCTTTAGCACTAATATTTGTACATGGAATCATTTCATGAGCTAATTGAGACTTTGGTAGATGTCCCGTGAGATTTTGAGCCATATTTGGACTATTTCATTGTATTTATCTCATGTTTCTTTCATGTGAGTAGCTCCTCCATGTTGCATCTCTATAATTTGCCTAGACTCTTGTTCAACACCACATTAGCATGTGCATATTTGATGATATGATAGAGAACTTTCTTTCTTTGATCATTTTAGCCACATAGCCAAATATCCTACCCTTATGTTACATGTTTATTTCCTTTGCTAGCCTCTTTGATCTTATATCCATTTTTGTTGTGATCCCTTCATATTAGCCCTTGACCAAACACATATTCCTACCTTTAAGCCAAGTCTATGGAGCATCACTTCATCTATGTAGTAGGTGCTTTTGGGAATAATTAAGTTTAAGGTGGCTTTAGCATGTTGGTTTATTAAGGGATTGATAACATTGAGCATTTTGCTTCGGTTCCCTCTTGTTTGGGTTGTATATTTATAAATTCGGTTGTGAGTTGATAGTTAGTGATCCTATGCCTTTCAATAATTGCAATTTTCTATTAATGTGCCAACATTGAGGGCAATGTCCAATTCGAGCATGGGGGAGTTAAGTTAGTCATTATATTTTTGTTTCATGTCCCAGAAAAAAAAAGGAAAGAAAAAAGTTATGCTTAAAAAAAATAAAGAAA
>NCQT01106305.1:11198-23372 GCA_002740465.1 Stenocereus thurberi
GAAGACCCACCGACCTCCGTCACGCCAAGAACGCTCCACATTTCACCTGACTATCCGTCGAGCCTGCGTGCAGCTAAAATATGAGGGGTTAAATGATCTAGAAAATATGATTTTCCCAGGAAGGCCCAGGGATACCCAATTGCAGGACATGCCCAAACAGGCATAGTGGTCCCTAACGGGACCCCTAGAGCTCCCATCAGAGGCCTAAACGGAGCAACCAGGTGGGAGCCCACTTTAGGGGTTTTCCAGCACAACATGACCATCCTACCCTTTGCCACTGGAGCTATAAATACTCACCTACCCACCTCATAAAAAGGACTCGCACTCTGACATAATTGACTCTACATTCTCTCTCTTTGTTACATTTATCTCTATCTTGGACCCTCCTTTGACTTGACCGTTGGAGAGGCGTTCCTCACATCACAACCCGGGGGTGCCGTTTTTGCAGGTTTGGCCAAGGAGAGGAGCCCATCAGCTAATCTGCATGTGCCATCATGTAAGCCTGAGCTCTCGTCCCACGTCATCCTCAACAGCATACGGGAAGTTCCCGAAATAAAAGTGAATAGTAAGCTTGGTTGCACTTGTCTGGCGCCTTCTTCTTAGTCACCTCCAGTTGAGATTCCATTGCATGCAAATGTTGTTATACCCCTAAGCTCTAGCAAATTTTTAGGACTACAAAATGGGGCAATAGTTCAGCCTTCTCTTAAGAACAATGGCCCAAATTAACTGATAAGTCAAATAACTAATTACTTGAATGTCATTTAAAAATCAACATGTATATCATATTTCTGGGCACATATACTTCCAAAATTTAAATTAGCAAATATATATTAAATAATTAATATATAATAAATACATGCATGAAAAATATATACGTGTAGACAATGAGAGTATGTGCTCTTAGACACACATAAGAAATGACCTCTAAAAATGCCCCCATATCCAACTAGCTGGGTTGTACTGCATGGGCGATGGACACCCCTAACCTAAAAAAATTTCTAATGAGCTATTTTAAAGATAGTCATATTGGCATATATGGATACCGCTAAATAGACCTAAAAAATTATGAATACTCTTTAAATATATCTAAGCCACATACTTGCATTTTTAGCTTTTTTAAATACTAGAAGTACATAATAAAATTAAATTAAATGCACCTAAACCCAAATCTCTTTCTTTCTCTCTCTGCCGCCTCCGTTCTCATGTGACTTTTTAGAATTTTAGTTTAATCGAATACTAATCGCTTTATTTTTTATTGTTATTATTATTTTTTTAGCCGTTTAGCTGCAATGTGTCTTTGTAGGACTCCCTGTTGGCATGCCAACCTGTGCTATGAGGAGATCTCGACATTCCTTTAAGAGCACTAGCAACCGGGGAACACGCATTCCACCGCTTGGGCACGATTGCTACCTGGCTGCAGCTCATTCGCTGTTCTTGAAAGTGCTTCGCGGGTGGGAATGCGCTGGCATTCCACCCCCTCATTCTTAATTTTTCTATCCTTTTGTGAATTTTTTTGTTTTTTCTTTTTTTAAAAAAAAATATTATCTGAGTTATTAAAAAAAGACTGTATGTTGTGAGTTGGAGTTCAATGGATTGGAGAAGTGAACAGATACGAGTTCTAAAAAATTGAAACTTTTGCTGATGTGGTAGGATAGAGTTCCAAAATATGGAATGCGGACTAGGCATGCTGTAAAGCCAAATAGTAAGGTTGGTTGCACTTGACTGGCGCCTTCATCTTAGTCTCTAGTTGAGAATCGATGTGGGTTGTCACGAACTGCTCCAGAATGCCCTAGAATACCCTGGATTTCTCTAGATTTCTGTAGAGTATCTAGAGGGTTCCATAGGGTTTCACGCAATTCTATACTTGTGTAGAATCATAGATATTTGTATAGAATATTCTGAATATACGATCTTAACCGCAGGATCAAATAGATCTTCATCATCTATTGAGGAGGTGGATGTGTATATATACCACCAATGGGAGGTCATTTATACATTAAGCATTTTAAGTGCAATGCAAAATATTCTCCCAAACCTTCTCTCTCTCTTCTTTCTCTCTCTAAGCTCTGTTGAGCATGTGTGTATTTACTTAGCTTCCCAAGTCTAAGTTAAGTCGCCATCGAGGCTTACTAGCTACCTAAGAAGGGTTTCGAGTAAGTTTACTAGCATCGTACAGGTTCGAGTTTGAGTGAAATTATCAACCCGTGACAGTTGGTATCAGAGCCTACTTCTTATTTAGGAGATCATGGCTTCAAGCATGACCGATGTCGACCCTCAACAAGATGGTAAGAAGGGTAAGGACAAGCGTAAAGATGTGATGGGCCTTATTGAAGAACGGCTTGCAAAGATCAACACCACCATATCGACCCTAATGGGTATGGTGGATGACATGGATAGATGCATCGAGGAGCTCGAGTCCGAGGGGGGCATGGAAGAGCTTTGTGGGGAGACGCAAGCAGATATGACCTCCGTGGTGGCCGACTAGCTTCAAGAAGGAACTCCAAGCCCTTCAAGCATCTAAGACTGCCAAGGATGGCAAAATCCAAGCTTATAAGGCTGAGATCGAGGCTTGTAAGGTTGAAGTTGAGGCACACAAGGCATGGGTCAAGGCCCTTGAAGCCCAACTCAAGGTGTGTGTGGTCGCAGTGGCCAATAGTGGGTCCGTCCAAGTAGCCGCCGCTCCAAAGAGGAGCGCCCTGAGGCCTCCCGCCTTCCAAGGAGCTAAGAATTCAAGGGAGATCGACAACCTCCTATGGGGACTTGAGGCATACTTCGCTGCAATGGGCATTGAGGATGATGCTCAAAAGATGAGTAACGCTACCTCCTCATTTAAAGACATTGTCCTTGTTTGGTGGCGTAGGTGTGACGACGTTCGTAGAGGATCTAATCCTATTAACACATGGGATGAGTTCAAGAGGAAACTTAAGAGGCAATTATATCCTGAAGATGTTGAGAATAAAGCAAGGGCTAAACTACAACACTCTAACACAAGGAGGGTGACATCCAGGAGGACATCAAGGAGTTCCCAAAGCTTCTCTTGGAAACTCAAGCATGGGGGAGCAAGATGCACTCTTTTGCCATCTCGATGGTCTATGTGAATGGGCCAAGATAGAGCTTAAGAGGCTTGATGTACAAGACCTCTCCTCTACGATTACCGCTATTGAGACCTAAATCGAGTTCAAGGAGTCCTTCAATGGACAGAATAAGAAGACAAGTGGCAGCGGAAAATCTGGGGGAGACCAGGATAAGTCTCCTAGTGCGACAAGCCATCCACACCAAGACACAAAGGGAAGGGACAGAAGGATGAGACACCGAGGAAATACTTAGGCTTCTTATGCAAGGGACCTCACCAAGTCTTCAAGTGTCCAAAATGAGGCAAGCTTGTTGCTTTTATCCAAGACGAGGAGAAGCAAGAGGAGGAAAGAAAGATAGCTTCCATGAAGCTACTCAATGCGATCCAAGAAAAGGTGGAGGGGTAACCTCGTGCACATATGTTGTAACGCCCCCGAATTAAGCATGTTTTATTATTTGCAATCACTAATCTGATTCCCTCAATTATAACTAATAAACCCAATGATTAGAGTGTTATTGCATCCAAAAGGGCAGGGCTTGAAGTATGTGTACTATAAATAACATAGTTAGGCATAGCTTCAACCATACACATTCATACATGATTAAATCATATACAATCAACTCCTAACCAACATAAAGTTTATACGCCATGGTAAAACAATTCTCTATGTAATCTACACCTCCGTCGACTGAGGATTTCAAAATACAGTTTCAAAATATACATGTACTATGTCACTATTGATCCATCCGGATTCGCTTAATCAACTCATTTTCTTCAGCTGGTTTGCTAGCATGAGGGTGATTCACTGAGCATTTGTCTAAAACAAAACATGAAAAACATTTCGAACTGTAAGCCAAAGCTCAGTACATGTATTCCTATATTGTTACAAGATCTCTGCATAAGCTCTTGCTTTGTAACTCGTTTTAAGTTACAACAGTGAATGAGGTGAATGTAAACTCCAATTACTAGTTATTATATGATAATGAACCCCCTTGATGTTGTTACGATCCATGGATAGGTGTACACCTACCAAGCTGATTAAGGGACCTGGCCTGAAGTCGCGCAGGTAACTGAGGGGCAATGCCCTCTAACTAATAACTGATGGGGTCACTAACTATGTGAAAAATTACATATTAAACTGATTCATTGATGTACTTACCAAAACATTGTAATTTTGATAAATACGTGCTGATTTCTAAAGATACAAGCACTAAACGTATCGAAGTCTTTAAAATGCAAGCTCATTTGATAATACTTATACACAATGGAAAACGATAGACTAGGCCCTGTTTCTGCTTAGGAAATGTAGTTATAAGTAAATGCAGTTAGTAAACAACTTTCACTCCCATAACTTATAACTTTATGGAAATTGATTAATAAAAAGGGCCTCCACAATTCAAACAATTCAATATAAGATAATTTATACTAAAATGATTTTGGAAAAAATAAATAAATTAAGGTGATTGAACGCGAAGTAAAACAAATTGAAGCAAAATTGGCCAAAATGAAATAATTGAGGTGATAATTAAAGAACTTTAATGGATATAAATGAAATATGGGTTTTTGATGTTTCTAAAATGAATAATAAAAGATTTAATTCCAAGAGGGGTGTTATAAGGTTCATGAAAGCTCATATAACCCTAATTTAACCTGATAGACACCGAACTTGAGTCATTACTCTCCCCACTTCTCAAATTTCATTCTCATGCCCTGTAACTCGGTTTTTCAACCCATGTCAGCTTCTATACAAATCAAAGTTGTTGAACTCAATAAATTTGTTATTTCTTTGCAATATCCATAATTATGTATAAACGCCTAATAATATTTTCACATGTCACGATTTCTTCCTTCCCTCATATTACCATTTGAAGGTCTCCATTAGAAAATCCATATCTTTCACTCCCGACCTCCAATTGAGCTATAAAACACCAATATCGAAAGCTTAAGAAGTCCCATAATAGTTTCTTTCACAGTATAAAACCCAATTACCACAACACTGCCCCTAAAATTAAGCTGAAATACAACTGTGCATAGCTCAGGTATGTCCTATGCAGTCTTAGAAAAATAGTCATAAATTTTTCCAAACAACTCCGAATAAACCGATTCAAAACGCATGTGAAAGATAACTCACGGATCTATCAATCCCCCAAAAATTACAATTTTTAATGATCCAAACAGTACTGGTGCAATCTCAAAGAGACACCTGTTTCAGGTCTGTTCACAACCCTAATGTTCTTGCTTTCACCCTTTTCTTCACATAATTTTGCTATAAAATCACCCTTTAAAATCATTTAACAAAGCCTTGTTCCTTCTCATCATCTTATAAAGCCATATTACTCAAGTTCACTTCATAATCATCTTCATCTAATTTTCAATTCATCTCTTTTCAAAATCACTCAAAACACATCCATAAACTTACTTATTTGCATAAGTGGGCAAAATGACCTCTTATAATCAATTGGGCAATTTTCATAATTCACCTCTTTTACAAGAATCACACCAAGTCATTTTCTAAGTTAAATGACACATCAAAGATTAATTTCTCATCCAAGTACACACAAATAACGTGCTTGATAACAAGAATAAGCTAAACCATGCATATCATTAAAACCCTAGCTTATGACCAACTTAGATTCACCTTTAACTCATCTAAAACCATACCAATAGCACCGTAATCATATAATACTAAAGATTATCAAATCAAATACAAAATAATCCATAAACATCATCTTAACTTAAGCTTGCATGGTCATGAACAACCTCAATCTGTACCTGCTTTCAAGATTAACCAATTAATTAAAATATCAAACTAACTGTTATTTCTACCCAAACAACATGATCAACAATCAAAAATAACAAAAACAAGATTCAAAACCAAAACACAAATCAAAATCAACAAGATACAGTTAGGGTTTTACCCACTTTGATGCTTGAAAAAGGAGATATAAGTGAGGTTAGATGTTTATAGCAATGTGGGTGGTGGCTAGGGGGTTGTTATTGGATGTTTGGTGGCAAGAGGGTGGCAAAACTGATTGAAAGAGCCCTGGGACAGCAGCACAGTAGCCATGTGGGAGGAGGGAATAGGTAGAGGAAAGTAAGAATAGGACTAGCCTTTACTTGGTGGAAAATGACCTGGATGTCTATCTTTGATACTTGGCTAATATTTAAGCCTGAAAAGGGGGCTTTTTGCTAATTAAAATTAAGTACAAATGATGGTGATCAACTCAACTTAATTTAATTGCACTAAAATTTTCGGCCTACAATTTGAGCCCAAAATTAATCAGGGCATAATTCGGGCCCAAATGAATTGGGCCAAACTTAATAAATTTGGTCCCAAATTTTTGCGTGGTTAAAAATTAATTTTTGTGACATTATGAAAAATAATTTATCACCTAATCATATTTACTGGGGCCTAAAATCAATTCACCCAAAATTGTTACAGTAAATGAAACTCAAATTGTAAAGTGGGGCCTAAAATGAATTCTCCCAACCAGGATGATTAAATGAGATAAATAAATGTGAAACATTAATAACATAGATTAATTCAATAAATAAACATGATTTAGGATTAGGGTTATTACAGCCCCCCCTGAAGAATTTCGTCCTCGAACCTCATGGACTTTGTCAAAACATGCAAGGTTATCTCAAATAAGTATGAGTACTTGGCTTTTACTTCCTTCTCAGTTTCCCCAAGTGGCTTCGGAGGAGGTATAATTTGGCCAATGTACTTTGATTAAAGGTATCTGCTTCATGCGTAGCTACTTAATCCTATGATCTAACATCTGAACTGGGTGCTCTTCAAATGCAAGACCCTCAGTGACCGCAATGGCTTTGGTTAAGAGAGCATGGCCATGATCTAAAATATACTTCCTGAACTATGAGGTAAGGAACACGTTATGCACATGTTTGAGTTATATAGGCAGACCTAGTCAACAAGCTATGGAATTCAATCTTTTGATAAACTTCTATGGTCCAATAGATCTCGGCCTCTATTTAGCTCGCAGTTCAACCTTCTTATACCCTTAGTTGGCAAAACTTTTTTAAAAAAAAAGAACCTGAAACTCCAGGGATCTTCTTCTTTTATCAGCATGGCTTTTCTGTTGGTTCAATAGTCTGTTTTCAAGAGTCTTCTCATGTATGTCACCTCATTAAATGTTGAATAAGATCTTCACGATCCAAAAGATGATTTTGTCATCAATGTATGCATCTTGTTTCATGTAAATTTCTCTGCTAGTATTTTCACAACATCGACCGCTGAGAGTTCCATGCTTTCTTCAAATACAAATGTTGGTTCTAGGTTACAAAGTACTACAAGCTCCAACTTAAAAGAGTTGGATCCATTGATATTTCTATATGCTTGCCTATATGACAGCAATTGAACATCCAAGTTCTCAAGAGGCTCATCTAAGTAACGACCACAATCCTAAGGGTATATTGTGCTTTCCTTGTCTAATCATCTGCCACATTATTTTCCTTTCCTGGGTGATATTAGATCTGAAAGTCGTAATCGTTAAGCAATTCTAATCAAGGTCTTTGTCTCAGATTGAGCTCTTATGAGTGAAAATGTACTTCAAACTTTGATGATCAGTATAGCTCTCACAGGGTACTCCATACAAGTAATGTTTTTAAATCTTCAGTGCAAAAACACAACCATACGTCCTGGGTCATAGGTATGGTGATTTCTCTCATAAGGCTTGAACTGTCGGGAGGTATAAGCTACCACTTTATCTTATTGCTCACTTTGTAGCTTTCTTCAACACATTGGTTAGGGAAGATGATCTTTGACAAATCCTTCCCAAACTCGATAATACCCTGCTAAACTGAAAACGTTTCTGATCTCAATAGCATTGGTGAGCCTTGAACACTCTGTAGTTGCTTTTACCTTTTTCAAATCAACCTTAATCGCTTCCTTTGAAACCACATATCCCAAAAATACCACTTCTTCTAACTAGAACTCACGTTTCTTATATTTCCTATGTAATTGATGTTCCCTCAATGTCTGCAACACTGTCCTCAAATGAACAGTATGCTCATCTCTGTCCTTGGAGTATACCAAGATATTTTTTATAAACATCACCACAAACTTATCTAAATAGGGTCTAAAACGCTACTCATAAGATCCATAAAAGTCGCGGGGGCAATGGCCAGGCTAAAACGCATCATAGTGAATTCATAGTGACCAAACCGGGTCCTAAGTGCAGTTGGGGAATGTCTTCAAACAAATCCTAAGTTGATGGTATCCTGATCTCAAATAAATCTTGGAAAATACTCTTACTCCTTACGGCTGATCAAACAAACCATTTTTTTTCGGGGCAGTGGATATTTATTCTTGATGATGATCTTGTTCAACTCTCGGTAATCGACACATAATCTAAAGGTTCCATCCTTTTTTTTTATAAAAAGAACCGGGGCACCCCTTGGTGACACACTTGGCCTGATAAATCCCTTCTGTAATGGCTCATCTAATGGAATCTTCAATTTTCTAAGCTCTGTTGGGGCCATGCGATATGGAGCTTTTTGGGCACCAGGGATTAATTCGATCTCAAAGTCAATTACTCTTTGCGGGCAGTCCCGATAACTCTTTAGGAAAACATCTCTAAATTCACAAAGTACAGAGATATCTTCTACTTCGTATTCCTTCAGTTGATGTCAATAGCATAACACTAATACTCAATATATTCTTGACATAATAACTCACTTGCTTTCATAGTAGCATTTAAAGGACAAGGCTTTTCCTCTTGTCACCCATAAAACATATTTCTTTCCCTCGTCCATCCCTTGAAATAACCTTAACATCCTCACAGTCTATTTTGACCCTATAAGTACACAACCAGCTCATTTTCATAATGATATCAAAGTCTGACGAGTCAAATTAAATCAAGACTCTAGGAATACTATAATACTATCCCACCAATAGTAATTGGAACAAGTTTACAAGAGATGGGGCACTAAACTATAGAGTCATTGGGTAGCTTGATTCTATAATTGGTTTCTATCACCTTGTTTTCAAAGTTCAGTTACACGGCATATTAAGTGGATGTAAATGAATGCGTGGTAATTAAATCAACTAATACACAAAATGGATTTGAAATTAAAAGAGAGTTCTAGTAACTACCGTACCAGAGGTGAAAGCTTTCTTTCTTGCTCAACACATACACCCTTCCTACAGCTGTGGATCTTGGAGGTAGGAGCCCTTGTCTACAGCCTTCAATCTTTAAGGATAGGCAACAATGAGGTGCTTTGGGCTACCGCACCACATGCGTTTCTTAGTTTCCACTTGGCACTCAGGAGTGGTGTGGTTAGTTCTTCCACATTTCCCATAGGACTCTACTAAGCCTGTTGGATGACTCTTGGGAGGAGCTGGAGCAGACGTCTTTTGGTTTATAACCTCTCTTGGAGCTCCCTATTCAGTCCATTTCCTCTTTTAATTAATTGGGTTCAAGGCCCTCAATTAGTCTTCACTCATTTTGCTTCAGCTGCTCACTCATGTAACTCTTGATAAGTAAGGATTGGTTGACCAGCTAGCTGGTTGCAAATATAGAGAGCTAATCTCTCTTCAAATCTCCTCATCTTCAGCTCTTCCAGAAATCTACTCCAAGTAAAGTAAGGCCCTAAAAGTCTATCCTTAATAGTGTTCCACCAAAAGTCTGCTCCCTCAATTAGGTAAAATGTTCCAATGTTCACCTTTTTATCCTCTAGAACCTCAACTGTTATAAAAATATTTTCTATCCCTCTAATCCATGCTTCTAATTCCACTGGATCATACTTTCCATCATGTACTTTAGGCTTGCATCGCCCACACTATCTGCTAATTTATTGACTTTATGAGAGATTTCGGAAGCTTTCAGGGCTATTCGTTTCATAAGCTTAGACACCAAGGTCTATTAATAATTAGAATTCCCATATTGCTAACCAACTCAGGGGGAATTAAAGGCATTCCACTAAGGATTATTGGCACATTACACAAAACTTGGTCACCTAGCCCCTAACCATAATTTGAATTTTCTTCTATGTGGGTTTCTGTGGTGTTTTACACATATTCTGATATTCTAACTATCCATTCAGATGAGTAATTTAATCAGCCAATTACAACCAACGTATAAGATACACATAAACAATAGATACAACTAGCATAACCCAAGTATTATTAAAACATAACACAAAGCTTCATTATATCATTGCTATAATTGCTCGTGTACATATATATACATGGTTTCACAAAGAATATCACATCCAACTGACCACCCAAGGTCAACCTTTACACCTACCTCCTAACTAAAACACTACTTAGACTAAGTCCACCACATGCCCAGAAGTAGGCAGGACTAGTCAACATAATCGGAAAGACTTATCTAACTATATGCAATGTCATAACCTGCACAAAATTCATCTATTCAACTGGCTATACTACATAGATGTAGGCTCAAAAAGTCATCTATCTGAGATGTTAACATATAATATAAATAAATCTAATGATCCTTAGATGGATCATACTCTAGGTCAGACTTATTCGCAGGCTCCCTGCCTGAGTCAAAACAGTTATCTGAAGCACCAATCTCTACATTCCCATCATCATAATCAAACTGATGGTCCTCTAATTCTAGGTCCATCTCTGAGTCTTCCATGAGGTCACCATCAAAGCTAAACTATGGTGTATCAGAGAGATCAATAATAATATAGCCCTCATTTGATCCATCAGACACACGGATCCCTCTTTAAGTCCTAATGGCTATAGGTTGTCAGGCGGCTGAGGAGTGCTCGGTGCCGTTGGTGATGGTGGGGGAGATGTAAAGTGTAATGAAAATATATACTGTAGAATATCTATGTTATTCCCTCTCGACTCAAACTCCTCCTGTAATAACAGCTAGGTGATAATATTAGCCCAAGCCTCATGAAGCTGAAATCTAGGTTCGTCCCATCCCAAGGCTCGAGTTATCATAAATTCATGATATCGGGTTCCAAACTCGACCCAAGGGCCAACTATAAATAAGGTCCATAAGCCTACATGTATGGACCATAATACTATGAAACTCAGAAATGGGGTCTGCATGTGGGCTACAATACTAACCTATAGTAAAGAGATGTGAATGGCCATAGAAGTACCTCACATTATATTCACTACATATAGATCCATCTAACAAGGAGGAATATAAGTAAAGAACATGCAGAGATATACAGGCATTTCTACTACCATAAGTCTCTAATGTCATAAATCTCCAACGATATCACAATAACCCTCACTAACCAACCTTCTTGCCCTCTAATCTTTACTCTCCATACTCCATATCCTATCAAAGAAAATCAACCTGACTCTGATACTAAAACTGTAATGCCCCCTAATTAAGCATGTTTCACTATTTATAATCACTACTCTGATTCTCTCAATTATAACTGATAAACCCAATGATCGGGGCATTACCACCATCGAAAAGAACAAGGCTTGAAGCATATGTACTAGAAATAACATAGTTAGGCATAGCTTCAAGCATACACATTCATACATGATCAAACTATATACAGTCAACTGTTAATCAACATAAGGTTTACACACCATAGTAAAATAATTCACCATGTAATTTACACCTCCGTCCACTGAAGATTCTAGAATACAGCTTCAAAATATGCATGTACTATGTCACTGTTGATCCATCTTGATTCCCTTGCTCAACTTATTTTCTTCAGCTGGTTTGCAAGTATGCAAGCGATTTACTGAGCATTTGTCTAAAACAAAACATGAAAAATATTTCGAAATGTGAGCCGAAGCTCAGCACATGCATTCTTGTACTATTAAAAGATCTCGGCATAAATTGGTTGGGCACTCGCTTCGCAATTCGTTTTAAGTTAAAACAGTGAATGAGATGAATGTAAACTGCAATTTCTAGTTACTATCTGATAGTGAACACCCTTGATGTTGTTACGATCTATGGATAGGTGTACACCTGCGAAGCTGATCGAGGGACCTGCCCTGAAGCCGCGAAGGTAACTGAAGGGTAATGCCCTATGACTGATAACTGATAAGGCCACTAATTATGTAACAAATCACTGATTAAACTTATTCATTGATGTACTTATCAAAACATTCTAATTTTGATAAATACGTG
>NCQT01106321.1:6511-19018 GCA_002740465.1 Stenocereus thurberi
TAGGAGGTTGTGTCGTCTTCTATTTTCTCACTTCTCACTGGTATGTATGCTTTTAGTCAATGGCTCACTGGATAACATACTGAAGTGCCTCTAGCTAATAGTATTTTATTTGGGTGAAGTCCATTAGAAATTATTCTTTGCAGGGTGCAGGAGAAGATCAGAAGCCTATTCAATCTAATATTGAAACCACACTCTATTGGCATCTCTTTTATTGCGTGTTTGCGTTTAATGAATCATTTTTCACATCTTTCCTTGGGTGATTGATTCATCTTTTGGACTTGCTCTAAACAGCTGATCCTATGGGTTTAGAGCTTACGCTTCCTGCATGTTGTGAGGCTGAGGAAGTGATTCCATGCAAGAGGTACTTTGGTGGCCAGGAAAGTGTTGGAGAATATATTTGGTACAGAATAAAGGATGAGTGTCACGCACCTGCTTTGATTGGTCTATCTGACTCATGTGACAATGGCGTTGTATGTGGAAGAGATTTGTAAGTTCTAGGTCTACATTTTGTGTCGGCAATATGTACTCCCATTTCTCATGTTTTGCCGTCACTTTCTCTGGGCCTAAGTCTAATTCTTGTAATGATGACTTGTTGTGACAGAACATATACACCGTGTCTTGATGATGTGGGGTCTTTTTTGGCCTTATATTGGGTTCCTATTCGTGAGGATGGGAAACGTGGAAAGCCATTGATCTCAGTCTGTGACAATCCAGTTGCCCCAGGTGATGAAGTAGTCACATTTGTTCTGTCTTCTTCCTGAAATAATACTGGAAAGAATTTGCTTCGATGCGTTGATGCATGGTAGCTATTCTATTTGCTTTTATGGGATCTTACTTTTGAAGCTGGATTTGGAGATTAGATTGTCTCTTCGTCTTAGGTAGACTGGGGCCTGTGAGTAGATGTGACTTGAATTTCGGAACCAGCTTTCTACACCGGGTGGTTTTCTCAAGTCCTGGACTTTAAGTCCTGGACTCTATGTACATCTGTGTCCCTTGAACAATGTTTAGTTTGTTGCAATTGATTCCAGAATTGACTGAGCTTCTATTTCTTCAGCACATCCAGTTGTCACTAATGTTCGTGTGAAGGCCTTGAATTTGGGCACCTATTGCGGCGAAGGACAGTATTTTGGAGGACATGAGGGTTCGAGTTTGTTTAACTGGTATAGGGAAACAGCTGATGGCACTATTACTGTGATAGATGGAGCGAATTCTCGTACTTATGAAGTCACTGATTCAGATTACAATTGCCGTTTGCTGTTTGGGTAAGTGTATATTTTGATGGCATTGGATTGATATTTGTAAGAAGCGAGCTTCTGATGAATTCAGATCTAGCGTATTTAGTCCAATACATTTTCACATCATTTTTTTTGGGTGCGAATGAGGTGCAAAGGCCGATGTAGGGTTGATTCGAACCTATGTCTCTGATAACAATTCCTAGTGACTGTGCCAGTTGAGCTGACTGACACATTTTCACATCATTTGGATTCACTGAACAGTATTCCATGTTGCTAATGTGCATAATTAAAGTTTCAATTTGTTTTGTTCATTGCAGTTCTTGTGTTCATTTCCATAGGCCTTAATCCCACAGTTAGTATCCCTTGTCATAAACAAAATTTGGTGGTCATTCCTCAAATGTCGGAGTTGGCAGAGGCTTCTATCCTATGTAGTTTTTCCTCAACACCAACCATTGTCATTGTGGTTGAATATAGAGGTCCTTTGGTTCCTCTTGCTTTCAATGCTAATACAGTTATCCTTTTCTTTCTACCGCAATTTCTGTATACCCTAGCAGTTTGCTGGATTTAGAATCTTTCCCTTCCACTGCTGTTTCTTTCGACCAACTCCCGCTTGTATTTATCTTCTTTTCTAATGGTGTATCTCTTTGATACTTTTCTCGGGGAAGATGCCTAAATGTTAGGGCTAAGCTTATCATAGGTGGAGCAAGTATTTTAGTGGTTGAACGGCAATCACATGAAGTCCCTTAGCCAATTTTTGTGGTTGACCATGTTACTTGACAATGGCGTGACTTTTGATGGCTCTGAATTAATAGTCTTGAATCTCAACTAATGTGTCAATCTTTTCCTCTCTTTGTAACATATATCGAAATCTAATGGTCAATAATCGAATTACCAGAAGGAATCCTTCTTCTGGTGCCAGTAGCAACTGCAGTCTTCTGCTAAGACTAGAACCAATCCATTCTATGGGTTTGAAGGTTTGAAAAATTGGTTAGTTGCATGTAGTCGGGTAGGAGGATGGAATCCCAACTATCTGGAAATCTCTAGCATTCTTTCTTGATCGAAAATTTGTGGGTTGCCAAAATTGCTTAAAAATTTATGGTTCTGTCTGAAAAAGATTAGCAGTTATTTGGATATTTCAGTGTGCCCTTGAAATACTCCCCATAGGGCAAGATTACGAATGCATTTGCAGCTCTTCTGAAGTAAAATCAAGCGATGTGAAGTCATATAAATGTATCATTGCCATTTATTGTGGGGCTCTCTTCTTTTTTTATTTGTTTATTTTTGAATTATGGAAGTAATNNNNCAATTACTGAATTCGCGGAAGCTGACAAATTCATCTAATGAACAGATACACACCAGTTCGTTCAGATTCAGTTGTAGGAGAACTCAAACTCTCCGATCCAACTGATGTTGTTCTGCCAGGTAATCTGTTCTATGCGAAGCTCTCTTTTTTGCTCGATGATTTGTTGTCTATTTCTTTCTACTCATTCTGGCCTGTATGCTTCAATGCTAGCCCAAACTCAAGCTGCAAATACCCCCCCGGCACGCATATGCGTGCGCCTGTGGGCGGGGGCATGCAGATGTGCTGGAGGGGGTGTATCTACATGTGTACGCACACACCCTCATACACGCACAGACACAGACACATCTATGCATCTTAGTCTCAAAAAAAAGGTGCCTGAGGGGCGCCTTGGCGAGAATTGCAATCCTGGTTGCCTGAAGCACACTTAGGTGGAAAGGAAAGAGAAATTAGTAGAAAGCAACACGTATAATGGATCAACAATTGGGAGTAATATAGATTGGACTATCTACAGAGAGGACAGAGTTGAGCGACTAGCAGGACTCCTCACCCCCCTCTTTCCAGGCGCTAGTCCTCAGTGGCCGGTGAAGCTCAGGGTGCCCGGAGTGGTCATCGGAGGTCAACCTGAGGTCTGCTGGACTTTAGGTCTCCGGGAGCCGCCGGCCGTCCACTTCGCCGATCATCCTTGGGTAGTTTCGGCTCTCCCCTTGTAGTTCTTTCAGATCTCTGCGCCGGAGGAGGTTCAAGGTGATTTCCGGTCATTGATTTGGGTTGGCCGGCAGATTCTGTCATTGCCGGCTAGATTTGTGGCGGTTTTTCGGTTGCCGGCGACTTTTCCGGTGATCGGTATCTCGCCGGAACTTCCCCAACTCATTTTTTTGGCCGCAGATTCAGCCGAATTCTCTCCTGGTGCTGCTGTTTTCTCCATCCAGTCTTCGGTGAGTGGTTTTTGTGTTATTTCTCCTCGTTTTCTCACTTCTCCGGCCAGTGTATGGTATCGGTGGGATCCGCGGTCAGTTCTGTTGCTCCCTTCTTAGCTTGGTTCGTGTTGTGGATTTTCTTCCTCCCCCTTCTTTGCATTGGCCCCATGTTTCTGTCATGTATGCCTCTGTGAGGGCGGAAGGGAAGTTCCTGGAAGTGATTGGGGTGTGGGAGGTCCTTTTCTTTTTAAAGTTGCTGAATCCAATAAAAGGAAAAGGTCTTTCATCCGGTTGAGTTTCCAAGAGTTTCGATGGGTGACAGTTCAAATGGTTCGCTTCCCTTTCTCAAAGGGAGAACTATTGTGGTTGAAAACTTTTAGGTGGGGCCAGAGGTGTCTATTGCTTCAACTGAGAAAGAATACCAAAGGTAGATTCATTGTCCTCTGTCTTTTGGGTAATGGTGGGCAGGCTAGGACAGTGATCTTCCCTGAGGATGCGAAGGCAGAGGGCTGGTTTGGGGTGGCAGATTTTGAAGGAAATTCTGATTGAAGGCCATAAGAAGCCATCTCATATAACAAGGAAGGCTTCTATTCCCTCCAGGTTTCCTGTGAGCAGGGATAGGTCTTTTGCCAATGTCGTTCGAGGTCATCTGTCGTTCGTGGTCATCTGAGTGCCTCCCCTATTTCACCTTTGATGGGGTGGAAATGCAGGGATTGTGGTTCATGGGATGTTTGTGCAGCTGTGGTAGGCGAAGTACATAATGATAGTGGTAATGTGTTGAAGCAGAGCCAGAGGGTCTCCTTCAAGGACAATGTTAATGATGTGTCAGTGTCTCCTTGCATGAAGGGTGGTTCTAAGGAGCTTGTGGAGGCTTCTTCTCCCGGTGTTAATCAATTTCAGGTGTTGAGAGATCTTTTGGAGAATTATCTCGCCTAGGATTGTGAGTGCAGCTCCCACTGTAGTTCTCCGTGTGCTCAAGGGTCCCAGATTCACCTCTTAATGTGGTGGAGAAGAAGTTGCATCCTGCGGCTCGCTCACCAGCCACGAGTGTGGTAGTTTACTCTCGTAGGAAAAAGCTTGAAAAGACTAAGCTCGTTGTTGATGCTGGGTCGGTTTTCCTATCATGAAGGAGGTGGGAGGGGCTTCTTTGTTTGAGGAAGCACTGCATCAAGCTCACATTCAAGATTTAGATGATGTTGCATTGTCCGGTTCTATTTATTCAGGGAATGTTAGTGAAGGTTCTACGTGAGTCTTGGAAAGAATGATCTTCTTTTGTAAAAAGATGGGTCTGGCCATGGAAGGTAGAGAAATGGAGCTGCTCTCTTTTCTTGCGTCGCTGGAAGCTAATAGAATGAAAGGTGATCAACTGGTCGAAGAGAATACGAGGGATGCAGTTGTAAGGGATAGATTGTCTTCGGATGGGGCCGTCCGTTAAAGTTTTTGCTTGGAATGTTAGGGGGCTCAATCGTCCAAACAAGCGAGGGGATGTTAAGTGGGTGCTGCGTACCTTTGCATGCGATGTTGCCATTCTCCAAGAATCCAAGTTGGAGGTTGTTAATCACCCGATAGCGATTAGTGTGCGGGGTCGTCGCCCAATTGAGTGGCTGTACTTACCTTCAGTGGGTCGCTTAGGAGGCATTATTGTCATTTGGGATCCTCAAGTTTTGGAACTTGGCGACTCTGACACCGGGTCGTTTTCTGTTTGTTGTAAGTTAAGTCTCTAGAGGACAATTTTGAGTAGGGTCTGATTGGGGTATATGGGTCTAATGACGACTATATGTGACTGGCTTTATTTGAGGAGTTGTCATTTTTTTATGTCTGCTCGGGACATTCCGTGGTGTTTGGGTGGGGACTTTAATGTCATCAGGTTTGCTTCAGAGAGATCCACAGGTGGTCGATTGTCTTGAGCAATGAAAGAGTTCTCTAGTTTCATCGATTCTTGTAATATGATCGATCCTCCTCTGGAAGGTGCACGCTTTACTGGGTCTAGCCATGAGGAGGTTCCTGTGTTATCTCGCATTGACCGATTTCTTTTCTCAGTTGAGTGGGAAGATCACTTCTAGGGGGTTCATCAAGTTAGCCTTCCGAAAATCACTTCATACCATTTTTCTATTCTTCTTCGGGTTGGGGAAGTCTCTAGAGGTAGACATCCTTTTAAATTCGAAAATATATGGCTTGAGGTGGATGGCTTTAGTGACTTTGTCAAATCTTTTTGGGATGAGTTGGTTGTTACTGGCCCCTCCTGTTTTATTTTGGCAAAGAAACTGAACTTTTTGAAGATCAAACTTAAACAGTGGAACAGGGTTGTGTTTGACCATTTAGAGTTGAAGATGGCTAGTTTGGTGGAAAAAGTGAAGCTCTTAGATGAGAAAGAGCAGCAACAGTCTCTCCCGTAGGTGGACAGAATTGAAAGATAGATCTCTTTTTGGTGCGAAGGTCCATTGATATTTATTGGCGCCAAAGAGCAAAGCAACACTGGATTGTGGATGGTGATCGCAATACCAAATTTTTCCACCAGGTGACAAATAGGAGAAGAAAGTTTAATGCTATTCACAAAATTAAAGTGGATGGCGAGTTCTATAATGATGCTGCCTTGGTCAATGATGCAATTGTTCACTTCTATGAAAATCTACATCATGAAGATCAACCTTTAAGGATTTTTCTTGATGGTATTGCATTTGCCTCTATTACTCTTGATGATGCTAGGGATCTTGAAAATGATTTTACTGAAGATGAAGTTTGGAATGCCATTGCTGAGTTAGGAAAGGAGAAAGGTCCAGGCCAGACGGTTTCAATATAGCCTTTTTTCAGTACTGTTGGTCTACTATCAAGGGGGAGATGATGGGTTTTTTTTGCTGATTTTCATAATAAAGTGTCTTTGAGAAAAGTTTAAATGCTACTTTTATTAGTTTGATTCCCAAAGTGGCTGGTGCAGATGATATTAAGTTTTTTAAGCCCATCAGTTTGGTGAGGAGTGTTTATAAAATTCTTGCCAAACTCCTCGCTTCAAGATTGAGGAAAATTGTTGGAAAAGTTGTGGGTCCCTCGCAACATGCTTTTGTTCCCGGCCGTCAAATCTTGGATGCTGCTTTGATTGCTAATGAGTGCATTGATTCTTATATTAGATCTGGGATTTCGGATATCCTGTGTAAGCTTGACATTGAGAAGGCTTATGATCATGTGTCTTGGAGCTTCCTTTTAGCTATTCTTGAGAAAATGGGCTTTCCTGAGAAGTGGAGGAAATGGATCTCTTATTGTATTTCCACTGCGCTGCTCTATCTTGATTAATGGTGAAGCATATGGTTTTTTCTCAAGTTTAAGAGGTCTAAGGCAAGGTGACCTTTTGTCGCCCTTATTGTTCATTTTGGTTATGGAAACTCTTAGTAAGTTGGTGATTAAAGCAGGTGAGGAGGGTTTCTTGAATGGCTTTTGTATTCTCAACCCTCATTCCGAAGGTTTGTTGATTTCTCATTTGCTCTTTGCCGATGATACCCTTGTTTTTTGCAAGCTGGACGAAAGTAATTTGGGTTACTTAAGGTGCATCCTTCTGCTTTTTGAAGCTATGTCTGGGCTAAAGTTTAACCTTTCCAAAAGTGCACTCATTCCCGTTAGCGAGGTGCCTAATGTTCATGAGTTGGGCCGTTTCTTTGAGTGTGGAGTTGAGTATATGCCTTCTTTTTACCTTGGTCTTCCTCTTGGTGCGCCTTATGAGAGCATTGTTGTTTGGGACCTAGTTGTTGAGAGGTTCCATAAGAGATTGGCGGGTTGGAAGCAAAAGTATGGAGGGGGTAGATTGACACTTTTGAAAAGTACTTTGTGTAGTCTACCTATCTATTTCATGTCTTTATTCACCATCCCAGCTAGCATTGCTAGTCGGTTAGAGAAAATCATGAGAGATTTGCTTTGGAATTGTAATGATAATGGTAATGGCCTCCATTGGATTAAATTGAAATGAAGTATGTCGTCCTAAGAAAGAGGGAGGACTTGGCCTTAGACCTCTCTGTGTTATGAACGATGCTTTGAAGACCAAATGGTTGTGGAGGTTTGCAAAGGAGGATGATACTATGTGGAAAAATGTGATCAAGGCAAAATATGGGATTGATGAGTTGGGTTGGTGGAGTAATAAGAGTTCTTATTCCCACGGTGTTGGCTGTTGGAAATCTATCTTAATAGGTTTTGAGCGTTTCAAATCTTTAGTGCATTTTGAGGTGAAGGATGGCTCAAGGGTGTTATTTTGGCATGATGTTTGGTGTGGGGATCGACCTTTAAAGACCCTTTTTCCTGATCTTTTTAGGATGGTTCGTTTGAAGTATGCCAAGGTGCAAGAAGTTGTTTCTTGGAATGGTGACATTAGCCGTTGGAACTTGACTTTTGTGAGGAATCTTAATGATTGGGAAGAGGACATTATTTGTAATTTGTTACCCGTACTTGGTGGCAAAGAGGTTCTGTCGCAAGGCAAGGATGAGATTGTGTGACCACTAAACTCTAAGGGATCCTGTAGCGTCAAGAGTTTTTGTTCCACACATTTTGATGCCTTGGATGGTCATGATTTTACTGCTAAGTTCATTTGGAAGTCTAAAGCTCCCACAAAAGTGTGTTTCTTTGCATGGGCAGCCACCATAGGCAAGATCCCCGCGAATGACATGCTTAAAAGAAGAAATTTTAGAGGTCCAAGTAGACGTTCTATGTGTTTGGAGAAGGAAGAAACTGTAGATCATCTCCTTGTACATTGTCGGTGGGTTTCCTCTCTTTGGGATTTAGCTCTCTCTCTTATGGGGATTAGTTGGGTTCAGCCTTCTAATGTAAGAGATATGGTAGTGGCTTGGAGGAGAAGGATGAAGAAGAGTTGGGTCATTGGAGTTTGGAACATGGTTCCTTTGGCTATTTGGTGGGCTACATGGAAGGAGAGAAATCGTCGTATCTTTGACGACAAAGTCTTCTCTTTTCAAGATTTTAAGGTCTATTTTTTGAGGTTGTTGTATAGTTGGAGTGTCGGGCTTAGTGGTAACACAAATTTAAATTTTTTGGCTTTTGTCGATTGCATTATGGATGAGAGCTTAAGGGCATTATGCTTTTGTATTTGCCCCTTTTGTAAATGGGCGACATCCCTTTGGTGTCCTTTTTGACATACCTCTTGATTACTTAGCCCCCCTCCCCCCCAAAAAAAATAGTGGATCAACAATCAACATTCAGGGTGGCTGAAATGGTGCAGACGATAACGAGCAGCCTCAAGGAGAGTAGTAGCACTTCAGCTGATCGCCATTATTCCATCTTGCAAAGAGAGTAACAGGGGAGTGTCAGCGATGAGAGTAGAGAGGGGGATGAGAACCAGAAGATAGAATACTGCAACTGAATGAGAAAGAACCTTGTACCTTTGCTTTGCTCACTTGATGATACCCAGACTGTTAAAGTTTGCTTAAATTACTAGTGTGCCTGAGTAGTTATATTTACAAGATGGGCATGCATCTTCTCAAATAGTTTGTTGGCCTATGTTGCTTGGACTCTTCATTTTGTCTCAAGTACCCGTGCCGGACACTTGACACTGGGACATGGGTATGGACACTCGACCCTTCATTTTGGACCAAAAATGTACAAAATTTCTCAAAAAATTCCCGAGTCTTGTCGGGCATTCCACTCTTTAACATGGTATAGCCGACTCCGAGTAACATAGTTGTTGGATATGGATGCATCATTTGAGATATAATAGGCATTTGTGATTTAAGGGGCATTGATCCGAAATCAAAGATTGATAAACAAATTACAAAGGAAGCAAGAGAGAGAATAAAAAAAGCGTGAACATCCTATTTGTTGATCAGCTGGCAGTTATCTGTTAGACGGAAGATACTCTGAGCTTTATTACATCAACCGCTCACATGTATTTGCTGTAAGGTATAATAGCTTAGTCTATTTGGTAATGATTTCCCTATATGCCTATACTTTACCTTAGTTATCTGTTTCAGCATAAATGCATGGACATATGAATTTGTGCCTTTGAATTTGCAGTTGGCCCCATGGACATATGAATTTGTGCCTTTGAATTTGCAGTTGCCCCCTTACGTCGTTCACTTTGAACAGAAAACTGAATTTTCTTGGTTTCTTTTGCCTCTAGAGCTTTTGAAAATCGAGATGGTTGCTCTTACTGGAAAAGCGATGGAAGGAGATGTACTCACTGCTGTTGAAGTTGTTGCAAATACTGAGCAGCAGCAGATTGTGTGGAGCAAGTACAAGAAAGATGTGAAGTATCAATGGTACGGTTTTATCACTACAATTGATAGCATGCTTGTTATTCTTAATAATGAAATTCTAACACCATAAAGTTCATTGAGTACTAGTGGATTTGTTTTGATGCTCATGGGTGTGAGGATTTTTGTGATAAGTTTGATTCATTTGATCCATGCTGCCCTAGGTGGGAGTTTGGTTTAGTTGTTTGGTATGATAATTCTAATTAAATCAGAAATGTTAATGTGGATGTATTATATTTGCTTAAACTGATCCCCTGTGATATAATTGGTTTACTTCCGATTGGTGGCCAATCCCAAAGTTCCATCTCTGTGTAGCATAAAGTTTAGAAATCCTACAATCTAGGTCAAGTTAAAGCAGCATTCATCGAATTGGAAATGAATTATGAACATATAGCCATAAAATAAAATTTATTTTTAGTCACCAATCCATACAAGCAGAGCGCACCATTTGAGAGGCCTGCATTAAGAAGAAAAATTGTACAAAAATCTTAGTCAACATGATAACTTTCTGAAAGAAAGATAGCAAAAACATGGTGGAAGAAACAGGATACTGCTAGCAAGTGGCAGATAGCATACGTAAATAAATCTTCCGCTTTAACTGTTGGTGAGTTTACAAGTGAAGAAAACCCTAACTTACCTGAGGTAAAACAATGTTATAAGCAAAGGCATCTAAGAATGCAGAAAGGCCGCCGAATGCTAGGGTTTTTGTACCTGATGCTAGGGTTACAAGAGTGTTCTGAGTACACAAGCCTTGAAGAAAGTGCTGCTTGGTTGCTAAGCATCTTGAGCACGGGATACAAAGACTTAACAAGAATTATTATTTGAAGAGCTGGTTATCTAAGAGCTACTGTGGTAATTATAGATCTTCACAAACTCCTACTGATGGTTGCGTCCTCGGTCAGTTGCGAGTGAGTCCAATCCAATATGATAACGTCATCCGTATTTTGTTGGGTTCTCCTTCCCTTTCTCTTGAAGTCCAGAATGTTTATCCTTTCACTCAGTGCATCTGGTTGCCGCCACTTGACATTTCAAACCATCTGAGCCTGATTTCTCGCATCTCATCGTTTACGGGGGCAACTCCTACCATTTCTCGCATTACTTCATTCCTTATCCTTGACCTGGTATGACGATACATCCAACATATCAGCATTGTTTCTACAATCATCCCCTTTTGGACATGTGCTTCCTTTATGGGCAAACATTATGCACCATCCTCCAAAAGTAGTGTAACCATCACGCATAACTCCAGCACTCCTCATCTCTGCTACCCCATCCTTATATGCTGAGTAACTTTATCATCAATCTCCCCTTTAAACTTATATGATCAACCCCAGGTCTGTCCAAAACTCTAACTTGCTCTCAGCTGATCATTCTTATCGCCATCAATTAGAATTATATAGTCTACAAACAAAATAAACCATGGCACATTTTGAATCCCTATAATTAACGGATCCATGATGATCGCAAAGAGGTGAGGGCTTGAAGCAGATCCTGGTGCATCCTAACGTTGATAGATAGGTCACCTGTATCCCCCCCCCCCCGGCCGGGGGTGGCTGTCGTAATATGTATGTTACCCCCTTCGTACCTATCCTTATTGGCTCTTATATATGCAAGTGCCTCTGGGGGAGTCTTGTCAAATGCTTTCTCAAGATCCATAAAAGCAATGTGTAATCCCCCCCTTATATCCCTATAATGCATCATTGGGCTACATTGCCAACACAATTTTCGGGTTATTCTCCGGCCTTAATNNNAGTATTCACTATTTCATCTTGGTTGCTTGATTGTTCATCTATTCAGCTGTTTGGAACCATTATCTGAAACCCATGCTTTTCATTCAACCTTTTGGCCACCCTGGCACAGCCCTTAAATGAGCCTTTCAGCTTTTCATCGACATTGATGAGGCTATGTTATTGAATAATAACAAGGAATATGTTGATTGGGATTAGGGATGGTAATATTATCGGAACCCAAAAACCCGATTAAAACCCACCCCATTTAGCACCCGAATGGGTGATGAAAATGGGTTTCCAATGGGTATTGTGTTCGAAAATGGGCATAATTATGGATTCCTAAAACCCGAACCCGATTTGTTAGTAAAATGCGACAAAAATATGCTTAAACCGAAAGATAAATGTTAGACATTAAACTCTAGTTGTATAGTTTTTATTTAGAAATGATTTTTTTTTAACAACTTTAATTTCTAATTGCACATGAATTTTATTAGCGTTGCTTGAAGTTATTTATCAAATGTAGCGTGTATGCATATATGAGTTGTGGGTGGCACTTTGCATACTTTATATGCACCCAAATAAAACCCGTACACACGAAAAACTGGACAAGTATGGGTATGGGTATGATTTTTGAAAATGGATATGGATACGGGTATGGCACTATGGCTCATCCGCCCCGAACCCACTCCATGCCCATTCCTAATTGGGATTTCTTGTTTTCAAAATTCAAAGACATTTTCTCTTTTTTTTTGGGGGGGGGGGCGTAATCAACAAGTTGTATTTATATGATACCAAGGGGATGTCATCAAACACTATTTTCCTGCAATGTGTCTCCTTTTCACCTTTAACATGACAGAAGATCTACTGCAGGTATTATTCTTCTGAATCTGGGGATGAGAAGTCCTTGGAGATGTTATCTTCGCAGCGATCCTGTTCTTATAGATTACGTTTTGAAGATATCGGTCGCTGTCTGAGATGTCAATGCATTGTAAGTGATGTGTTTGGAAGGTCAAGTGAGCCAGCATATGCTGAAAGTACGCCAATATTGCCAGGTATTTTCCTTATCTGGATGGCTTTCTG
>NCQT01106612.1:0-11187 GCA_002740465.1 Stenocereus thurberi
GGAAGGATAAGATAATGGAAAGATATGAAAGATTTCCTATTAAAATTTGGAAAGGACAGTTCTCTTCTCTCTCAACTACTTGCAACACAAGGACTCAAGAGGGATTGGAATTCCTTCTTATTCATAACCCTTGCCCTATAAAAGGAAGATTCTTTCCTCATTCTTCCTTATGGTTTTTACACAGATTTCACACGGTTTTCATAAAGTTTTTTTTTGTTCTTCAAGGAGCTTTAAACTTGCGAATTATATTTTCAGAAAAACCATCAAAGTGTGTGTGAAAATTGAGTCATCTTCCTTGGCATAGTAGGAGCATAATTGTACCTTACATCCGCTTATTTAGAAGCACAAAAATGAGGTGTATTTCCATTCTCTTCTTTCATTAAACTGAGAGTTGAGTGTGTCCTAGCCTAGGGAGGCTTTGGACGTGTGTAATTCGTCTTGGGAAGACAATTACGTGAGTGTGTCCAAATCAAGGGGATTTCGGACGTGGGGTAACCTGTCTTAGGGAAGACTGTTACGTCTGTTACAAGTTGTAACGAGGTGTGTTACTATTGTAACGTGTCTAGCCCGTTTAGTGAAGTGTGTAAATCCTACAGGAGGTAGGTCTTGGTTTTTTCACCTCAGTTGGGCTAGAGTTGTTTCCACGTAAAAATCCTATGTCCATTATTTCTTGTGTTTATTTCCGCTAAGTTTTCGCTTCGGGACGTATCAGGAACAGTCTGTACAAATAGGGTCTAGGCCTATTTCCCAGAAAACTGCGAAAATTTGACAACACAATTCACCCCCCTCTTGTGTTCGTGTGCTCTCAATTCTAACACTTATGTACAAGGAATGTACTGAACTCTACTAATCATCCACCTGCATTATTGTCATATCATTTTTCTTCCGGGTTGTCCCTTTTCTTGTTAATTGATAACTCTATGTAGTATTCTCGGTAACTTGTGTCTCATATTCTTTTAACATTGGTTGATGTTGCCTATAACTTTTGGTCTTCAAGGTGCTAAGTTGTTAATTTTATGTGATGTCATTGTAGCTTCAGGTATTGTTTGGAATGGCGTTGTTGCTAACGTGATGTTATGTAATGTTTTACAATGTCCCTACTACTATGCCATGATGTGGAAGCACAAGCTCCCTGGTTGACTAACTTGATTCTAAAATGAGTTGTTTCATTCATGCTTTAAAATGAAATTGATTTAATTTATTCGTATTGACTTGACCACGCTCTGTTGTGCCATTGATTGTTATAGATGAAAAGTCTTTAAATGTAAACTCATGCATGCTAATGTATGAGGAGAATTTAAAAAGTCATTGGCTTAGTTACTGGGATATTCTGAAATTTTCTTAAGTTCAGCAATGAAGGTCGTGATTGAATTGGCCAGTTAGGTTTATAGGAAGATGGTGAATTATTGTAAGTGCTGAAAGAAAAGAAAAGTGGGAATGTAATCGTTGAGGGAGAGATGGAATCAAGCTAATAGGTGATTTCCCTTGAATGATTGATGATATTCTAGGATCAAATTAGGGTGGTGCTTATTGAGGGATTAGCATAATTTGAAATTGTAAATTATCACTTGGTATTGCTTTATTATTGTGGTGTCGTGAATCTTGCAAGCCCAGTTGATAAGGATAGTTAGTGAAACATGAATCTGACATGTAGACCATAAACCATACTCTTGAATTCTGCCAGGATAAGTGTGTTTTCTTGATGAGAGACAAAGTTACAGGAGGGGAAGATGCTGGTCAGTTCAGCAGTCTGCTCCCATCATGATCTAGGGCTGTGAACCAAGCAGTAGCTTGCCTCAACTCAACTCTACTTCCTTTGTCTAAACTAGGGGCAGCTTTTGGGAATTGGACTGGAGTTGTGACAATCGAGCTCTGCCTTGCTGTCTCAGCTTAGGAAATGATTGTGTGTATTAAGGTCTTCCATTCGTTTGAAAATCCCAGGCTAAATAGTTTTCTTGTGCCTCAAGCCTAGACTTGTTGTGGTTTGTTAACCTACCTTAACGATGATTTAAATTAATTAACTACACCGAACATGTCAACATAGGTTCACCAGAGTTGATATGTAACCTCATATAAATGACCCTTAGAAGGTCTCAAGGTTCAGCCTAACATTTTTGTCATCCCGACCCAAGGCCAAGCTGGCTTAAGTGACGTTCTAAGCTTTGAATTGAATTTTTAAGGGCTTATTTTTTTATGATATTGATCATCGCTTTCCAAATCCTTGTAATTGCAAGGCTCTTTGTGATGTTTTTTGCGATGAAGTTGCTACTGTCTAACTTATCTAACAAAAGAGAATTCTCAATTAACATTTTTAAAGTGCGGGCATGCTTTCGAATGAGCCTGTTGGAGGGTTGTTTTAATTTAACAAGCTTTGGCAAATTGCTTAGTGAATTGAATCAAAACAAATATTTAGGATTTCTTAACTCTGCTTATGACAACTCCTAAACGATTTAAAGGTTTACTTTATGGGGAAGTGCAATTTTATAGTGTTTTTTGAGCATAATGCTGCTAGTGTTCCTTGTAATTGATACATGTTGTTTTAAGGCTTGCTTTAATAAACATGATCTATTCTTATGTGCTGAAAAATGAGTCGTATTTGGGATATTTTGGGTTAGGAGGATAGTTCTAATTATAAAGGACTCAGTCTAGAGAGCAGACTTGGATAAAGTGGGAACCCTAACTTCTAAGTGGTAGATTTTCCCAGGTAAAGTGAGAACCCTAGTTGAAACTACCCGGACGAGGGTAGGAGTCTTTGACTTCAAGAGGCCCTATGAATACTATAAGTTATGAGTTATAATACAAACTGGAAAAGAACATTTTTGTGAATCTATGCCCTGAAATGAGATTTCACCTGTTATGAGCTCAAAGTTCGCTTATTTTGAACTATGTTTTGTGTTGTGTAGACAACAAAAGTGCAGCTACTCCTCAAAAAGACTTCAATTAAATCAAGTATGACCTTCTTTATATGAAATAGCTTTATACTAGGTCAAATTGATTTAAATTATAGTCTCAAATTGCTTTTGAGTATTATTGGTATTTTCTAACTTGAAAAGTAGCTAAGTCAACCTAATTAAGGCCTGTAGCAATTGGATGTTGTACTAGAGCCTGAATGACTTACCTTATCCTATTCTTGGTGTTACTAGTAAAGAAAATAAGTGTTGATTGGTGATTACTTGCTTAATATGCTACTAGTGATTACCGTGTAACTATTACTTATTGTGTTATGTGTGTAACGTTTTTGGTTTTTGGAGATGCATATTATCCACTGAGCACATGGAACTCACTGTTAGGATATTTTCGAGTGAGAAATGAAGTGCCGCAAGTATACAACTGTCGTCGTAGTACTTAACGGTCATCTCCATAGGGATGAGGATGAGATTAAGGTCGCTAGGTAAAATTAAACGTGTATAGTAGACTAAACTAACAAGAATCAAACAAATAATGACTAGAACGAGTAACTCAAGTCCCAATTAATCTATCGCTTGACCATAATATCTACGATTATCAACTAAAACAAACTAACAAATGATAACATTCGCTAAGCTGGCCTAACTTAAATGAACTCATTGCCGAATCCCAAAATAGAAGCAAACATTAAATCAACCCAATAAACATAAACAAAGGTATGGGGAGAGGAAGTCAGGATAAAGAAGGGGCGCAAAGAACTCAATCTAACTCCTTCAAACAATCAATCAGCATTTCAACCTATTCTTCCAAATCCGAAAGCACAGCATCAGAGTAATAGAGCAACAAGCAACAAAAGCCCAAATCAACTCATCCTGAATAAATAAAAACTAAGCACTAGAAAACCAAGTAAAATCTCAAAACGTAATCAACAAAAATCAACTAACATCGGCCAACAAAATCAACTCAACAAACTCACCTTAACAAACACACCCCAGTTAAACCTAATTGATTCGTAAGCACCAGGGGAATATCAAAACAACCATAAAAAAATCTAACTTAATCTGAATAAAGCAACCTCTAAATAGAGCATAAGCAGAATCGACTCCAAGGGGAGAAATTAGGGGATTTTTAGCCACATTTAGCCCAAAGAATTGCAAGAAATTAAGCAAAGAAATCAAACCAAATTTGTGACCATGAATAGGATGTAGTTGAGCTCTTGGTTTCGAACAAACAAAAAAAAAATAGAGCAAAAACAAGGCCTCTAAACAGTGCATCAACCACCCTTAGAATCGAGCCAAACTCTGGAAATTTTACACAAGCCTTGTGATAACAACTCAGAATTGATAAAATCTAGCCTAAATTACATGAATTCGAAGCTAAAGCATGGGTTTGAAAATGAAATAGCTGAAACGAAAATAAACTCTAAGTCACTAATTACTGCAACCAAAATACCTTCAAATTAACCTTAAAGTTGAAACTTAAACCTAGACTAAAAACCTAGATTACCTAGTTGATACCTAATTGCGCCGCTTGCTTGATATATATCTGAGCTCCTTCAATCTTGGCCCTTCAATTTGGGCAATCATGGACGATGGATTTTGATGATATGCTGGTTGTGCGGAGTGCGATTTGATGCTGGCAGGCACACGAATGAATGTCGTAGACAATGATGGGGATGGTGATGCGTGGTTCGATCGAGAGAGAGATGAGTTAGAGAGAGAAGAGATGAGGAAGAGAGAGATGGAGTAGTAGGGGTCTGGGTTTCGGGGTTCCTAGTTACCCGAGAGGAGAGAGAAGGATAAATGAGGGGAGGTTTAGGTGGGCACGTGAGGCGCACATGGGAAGCTGGGTTAGGTTTTATTTTTAATTTAATTTCCTTTTTTTCTAATGGGTTATAAAAGCAACGGGCTGAGGATTTTTGAGTCGGGTTTGAGTCAATCTGGCCCAATGCTTCATTTTTGGCATTTTTCATCATTTTTTCGCATTTTTGCCATAATTATTCGATACCTACAAAACAAAATAAAATCAAATAAAAACCTAAAAATAACAATTATAATGAGCATAAATCAAGTATAAAAGTATTGCAAAAATAACACATTTTTGACACGAATACTCGCGCATTCTATTTGTCCCTTTTCCCCAGGTCTGAATCTTTTTTAAAGACATGTAAAAGTCCTCGATCTATGCACATTAAGTGGGCTTTTGTTAGATGCTCTGCCGGTGGATTATAAAAGAATTTTAAATAAGGTTTACTTAGCTTAGCAGTCAAAAGACGTATTATGATTGATTTTATGCTCTTTGAGCACATGTGAGTCTAATGCTTGAGTTCATATATTACATATTATCCAATTGCTGCTAAATAGCAATGTGAGCCAACCATCAGATAAGATATTCATCTTTTAGTTTTTTGTATCTTCGATGTCTTTCTTTTATTAAAGCTTACAGTTTGTATACTCTGAGTGTAAGGTTAATAGAGTTGTTTTCTCTGACGTGTAGCGTTGAGTTTATATTAGGTTGCCCTTGGGCTTTTGTTTATTTATTCATCTACAGGTACAAGTATAATACTAGAAGCCTAGGAGCATGATTAATTTTCAAGTGGAACTCTATCCATTTCGACCTAAAATTTTAAGAAATCACTATAAATTAGGATGAAAAATTAGTATCTGGTGTAAACACAAGTCACATAAATATATACATATCATTCACGAGCATGTGCTCCTAAGAGAGTGTAATTTGTAAAGGGCTACTCTACTTATAGAGGTTCTTTTATCTTTTTTTCCCTTGTATTCCAATTGTACATTGTTTCCTTGTCTTTTCTAATACTATTATGAATAGAATGGATAATATTGCCTCCTGATTTTGCAAAATTCTACCATAGTTGAAAAGTTTTTCAATTATAGTAATAAAATAATGTTAACCATTGATCTAACCAAACTGGATGTCTACTGTTGGAAACTTCTACCTTTAACCTATGTAACGGGTTACTTGTACAACTTATTTTCCCTCCTAAAGTGTCTGCCTGCCACTTTCTGCACCTAATTTCCTGCCCAGTTCCAATCCTTTCCCTCGCTCTTGTAGCCACTCATCTTCCCTTTCCTCCCCCCTTCCTCTTTACTTTGTTTGTGTTTAACAATGCTCATTGTCCCAAATTAACAAAGCAAAAATGAATTTTAACTACAACTTTAGGTCTAAAAGATTCCCCATGCAATCCTCAGAAAATGCATCAATGACCATCATTTTCATTCTTTGATCTACAGCTTCCTCTATAGATACCCTGTTTGTTGTTCTCTAACTCTATTCTTTCTCTCTTCCAAAATCACTGGTAACAATCCCTATAAAACTCACTTCGAATTTCCACCATTTGAGTCAACCTCGTAGCTCAATTTGCCATTTGTGAAGCTGTGGTGGGTAATCGAGTGTTGGTTTACATGGATCACCAAAACAAGGCACAACAATTGATTTCTTGACTTCCAAAAAGGAGATTTGGGATGAGAAGATGGATATGATTATGAAGGGAGGTTGAGAAGTTGGATTATCTTTGGATCTTTCTCTTCTTCTTGCTTTTCATCACCCTCACTTTTGCTTGATGCTCATCTCCACCATTCATTTCGGTCTCAAATTCATCGGCTAGTGTGAATGTCAACAATCTCAATTAGAAAATACGTACAAGTAATGGGCTCTTCAATTTTGTAGCAAAGTCCGATCAATTCGCCCTTTTGTTTTCCATGTCGTCTTCTTCTTGCTATTCCCCTGTTGTGACTTTTTCAATCACAATTAGAACAGGGCAATGACGATTGAAGAAGTTATTATTCATTATTTTTTAAAATTATTTTTAGGGAGGTGAGAGAATTTAGCGGGGCAAAAATATAGTAACTACAAGTAAGTTTGGTATAGGAGGTTGTATAATTTTTCATTAACGGCTTAAATTTCTGTGGAGAAGATCAAGGGTTCATATCCATTTCAATTATTGTAGTTAAAAAAAATTCAATTATGGAAGAATCTTCTATTTATTTTACTTTTTTTTTCCACGATGCCACCTATTTTTCATAATTTTGCACCTACCACTTAATTTTAAAAACATGGCCTAAATGACCCCTCAACAAAATGTATATTGATTACAAGTGGCAGTTAGTGAAATTTTACCCCCTTTTTTTTCTTTTTGCTAGTTTAATGATGAAAGAGAAGAAAACCTAAAAGGGAATTAAAAGACATAAAATAGAACTTATTCCTGGCATCAAAAGCAAAATGCTTGAACAAACCTCCCTTCGTTAGCAACTGTTTCAGTGCACCCAAAAAAAAACAAAATAAAACAAAACAACCTTGCCAAATGAATGATCTAGCCTCAAGCTTCAACAAGGGTTTGAGCACTGATTTTATCAACCTATCAGCCAACAAGCTTTAAGGAAACTTAAGTTCAATAGGTTTTTTTAGAGTTTATTTGGTTTTATTGTTTATTAAGTACATGAAAAAAAGACAATTTGGGTTCAGTGGTGATCGCATTAGTCAAACGTATGTTTTTTAAGTTCATTATTATTATTTTTTGTGATTGTGAATACTAGAATTTTGAAAATTTTGAAATGTTGTCAAATTTCAATTTCTAATATGTAACTCTCAACTATTTTCAATATCTATACACTAGATATTGAACCGGCACTAACTTAATATGCCATGAAGTTACACGATTGATTGATCTATAAAATTGTGTTCGCCTCATTAATTGTTGAGGGACAATGGAAGTAAAGTTGCATATCCTCTGAAGGGTGCATTTGTCAGAGCTCCTCAATCAGTTTATCTTGAAAGGAGTTTATAAAAGTGGTTATAGAGCTCAATGAGCTGAGTTTCCATGAGATAAAGGAAGATATCAAGGATTTGGTCATGTTGAGCATAGCATTGAGAATATACACTTCAAAAAGCTGAATATGGATTTTAGATAAGCACTTGTGCCCATACAAAATGATGATAGTGCACATGAGTTGATTAAGTTGTGTATGAACCAACCATTTATTGATTTATATATGGAACACCTAAATCATAAAAATCAGGTTAATATGTCAAATGTTTCTAATATAGGACATGAGGTAGATGAGGATGATGGCCATGATGATGACGATAATGATGATGACGACGATGACGATGCTACAAGCTAGAGTAGAGAGCAAAATTGAGGAAGGAAAGAGAGGATAAGGAAAAAGAGATCATGCTATAAGCTAAGATTCAAGTGGCAAGGTTTCCTATAATGATGGTAAGCTTCTTGAACATTATCGTGACTCTAACATTTGCACGAAGCCCTAGTGCTTTCGAAGATGAATAAGTATGATCAACGATGTAAGACTCCTACATACCCTAAGTCTAACCCTAATGCAAGGGCTAAAGTCATTGAAATGGAGTTAGGAATGAAACTCATTAAAAGAGACAACTTAGGGAAGCCTTGAACGACACTATAGAGTACTTAAAGATCATGGTATTAGAGTCATAAATAATGATAATCAAAGATGCCCAATTCAGCGCATGGTCAGGTCCTAGGTCTAGAAGGAAGATGTGGTCATCAGAGAGTAAAAATCAGTAATCATATCAAAACAAATTATAAGTGAAGCTTATAGTTGCATTAATAAATAATTATTGGTTTTCTCGAAGGTATCCGAAGAAGATTAACATTCAATTGAACATAAAAACGGGAGTTAAGAGAAATGGTCTAGTAAGACCTAAACTTTGAGGTTTCCTTTAAACTATACTTTATAGTCAAGAAGACGGCCTTGAACCAAATTGTGGGTAATTATAGAGCTCAATTGGGGCTTGTTAGATCAAGAATTGTGGTTTTGAGAGAAAATGTAGGTAATACAAATGAACTTGTCACTGTGAAAAATGAATATGACTAGTGCTTAATTTCAAGCATATATAAATGTGTTGGCCTTAGACCATAGCTTATTGGACAATTCTCAACATGTTTTTTCTATTGATGGTTCCTTCAACAAAGGGCATTCAAAAAGCCAAATATTAGTCGTTACCCGGAGAGGTAATAATAACTAAATGTATCCCATGGCAAAGGTTATAGCACATAGGAAAACTTTACCCATTTGGTGTTCATTTATAAAGATGCTAGCCTCTGACTTGCATGTGGTTCGAAAATATATGGGATATCATAATTTGTTATCAACAAAAAAAGGCCTATTAAAAGCATAGCTCAAATCCTCACTCTTACTCAATTTTTCATGAGAAATATAAAGGGCTTAAATACAAAGATGTTCTTTGAGGATTACTAAATCCAACATTCAAGTGGAACAACAAATGAAGAAGACGACAATTAGACAATTTGACCCATGTGATGGAAGTTCCTCTAGGAGAAAAATCCTGAGCAATGGTGTAGGTTTTTTTTTTTGGTTTACCATGCAAAATCTGATTTGGTTGACAGCATCATGGTGGAGATCTTCTACGCTTTGAATCCCAAGAGATAAAAAACCTTGGCAGTTCTAATAAATTATGTTATTTGGAAACTATATATATATATAACCTGGCAAAAGCAGACCCGATCCGAATCCACCTGAAAATTTTAGGTTTTCAACATGATTTTCTTGACCCAAACTCGAAATAAATCGAACACTGAAAACCCGTAAATTTTTGGGTCAAACCTAACTCGAACCCAAACCCGCGCGCTCAACCTGAGCATTATATCCTTATTTTTTATTTTTCTTTAACTTTTCCCATTTAACAATAATAGTTTTCCATTATGAGACAGACGTTATATAATTATCGCATCCCTTTGCAAATAATACAATGGTACCCGTTCCTTCTCGAATTCATACCTATAAAACATCATCATGTACAACTGTTAGTAATATTTTTCCCGTGGTAAGTAAGAGTTATAAGTTGTCCTCTGAGATGAATGGAGATTGACTTAAGATCGACTTAACCGTATGAGCAATTTTGATTTTCATCTTAATTAAATTAACCTGACATGCAAACTTAATAAATACTTCTAAGATGACCTTTCAAGGCAAATAAACACTACATTAATCTAACCAATGATCACTAGCATTGCGTAGAGAAAATGAGGATCGGGCTCGACATGGCCCTTGGCTCGACTTGGCTAATCAACACAACCAACAATCCTCAAAGATCACCCCAAGAAAATATAATTTCTAAACTAAACTATATCTGATCCTAACAAATGCAATAAAAAGATAAGGAAGAGAATTTACCAAAGAGTTCACAATCGTTCATGATTAAGATTAAGCACTACCATCTTCATCAAACCTTGACTAATCTCTTTACCCATGAAACCTCAAGTTTGCACTTCTCAAACTATCCTAATAGAGTAAATGAGTAAATGTGGAAAGGGGAAAAATCAACTAGAGAGATGATTGAGTTTTGAGAGATAGATTTAGGTTTCCAATCCATTAAGATCAAAATCCAAATCTTCCCACAACCCCCAACAAATCAAGCCCATGTTTGGAGAAGGTTAATGTTGCTCAAAAGTAGAGACTTTGAAGAAATTTAGGAGAGAGAAAGTAAGATTAAGCAATAATAAAGAGAGAACAAGAAACGTGCCATGAAATTAATCTAAAGTTTCAACTTTTTAGCTATTCATTGATGGAGGAGAGAGAAGGTTCCACAAGGCTAAAGCTAGAGTCAAGCTAGAGTCAGAAAGCTGCTCAAAAACGAAGATGACCTAAAACAGTCAAAAATTACCTTTTTACCCTTACATCATCGAGTGATTAAAATAAAAACAAAATTGCAACGTTTGGCATGGGGCACCCATGTCAAGTCTCTGTTCATGGTTTTCAATTTCTACCTGTGGCACGCCCTCGATGACCCAGCGACATGCCCTCCTGATATGTGACACGCTTCTGGACTTTTCCTTCCAAATGGGTTGGGCTTGACTTCCAATTAGGATCATTTCTTATTTAACCCTACAAAACACAAAATTTAGTTAATTAACTAATTTAAAGATTATTTGTTAGCCAAAATCCAATAATGACGGTCAAAAGTTTGCCCAGTTAAGAACCGAACAAATACCCGCACACTTAGATTTTCCTCATCCTTGAGTAAAACATGAGGAAATCACCTTTTTTTAGGTGGTACAGTTGTCTTTAGCATATGCAACAAACCCTTTAAACCCATTAATCCCCCAAGTGGACGAGTGCGGTCTCGTGAGGATTTAAGGAAGACAAACCCACAAGTCTTTAAAGAAGAAAAAGAAAAAGAGAGGGGAAAAAGAATGAAAAATCTTTTTTTGTTTTTCACAAATCTTTGCAAAGCAACATCAATGAGGGTANTCATGCA
>NCQT01106740.1:1979-13982 GCA_002740465.1 Stenocereus thurberi
TCCCCCCCATAAAAACCAGTTAAGGGAGCCTAAAAAGATTCCTTGCATGCTGCCAGTTTATGAACCAACTGCCGGTTCATGGTCTAGCTGTGAATGGTCATCCACCTCTAGTATACTTAATATTGAGGAGGAAGTTACATATATCTAGGAAATTGACATTGCCCTTAATTGTATAACTAATGTCTAGGAACACAAGCTGACCAGGACAAAATAGACTGTGCGATTGAGCTGGAGCTAATGGCTCATGACATGATTGAAGGTAACTCCCCTTTCACCTCAAACTTGTTAGACCAGAGTGGCTAGGTTAGCTCCTTAGGCTCCCACTTCTAGGTATCAAGCATTGATAAAGGTTGCCTGGATAAAGGGTTATGGATGCGAGGTTGCGGTGATTGGGATAAATTTCTCAGGCGTTCCCATTCGCTTGGACCCTATGACCGTCCAATCTCTCATTTTCCAAATCCTAAGGTGAGGTCCTTACAGAGATCGACCCTAGAGAAAGAATAACTTTTCCTTTCTGGGTACAAGTTTGTGATCCCGAGCCCTGATGCGACGATGAAGAAACACCTCGGAGGTGTATTGCATGATCTTCACCTACAGACTCCACTTTCTATTACATGAGGTCATTTGAGAGATCTATAATGAGTACTAGATGGCGCTTGCACAAATAGTGCCCATCTCTTGGCATAACATTTGCTCGTTCGCCGTTACATTTGAGCTGTGCAAATTGGCATATACAGTGAAAGCTTTTAGGCTAGTGCAGACTGTGCAGAAGGTAGCGGGCTAGAGGCGCAGCAGACCTCCAAGGGCCATGCTTTAGGAGTCTTAACCACTTAGGGCTAAAGGCATAGCGAACGGCCAAGGGCGTGCTTTGGAATGCTTTAGTTCCTTGGGGCTAAAGGCGAAGTGAATGGCCAAAGGTCATGCTGTATGGAGACCTTTAAAGGTGTTTAAGCCACTTAGGATGCAGGAGTATTTCTGTGGTCATCAAAATAGCATTCTCATTAACTTAGCAATGTCAGTTCATCGATTTGCTATTAAATTTAACCCCTAATAGGTGTGGGGACACGGAAAAAGTAAGGGGATGCATACTAGCTTGATCTAGCAAGCATTAGGTAATGTATTTCCTTCAGTTGCTACTGTGCCATGTTCGTGGGATGCTCTTTCCTTACAGTGTGATCAGTTGAGGCATTCCAGGATGGGCTTGCTCTTTGATTGCATATAGGCCTTCTAGATTGGCAGTCAACTTTCCATGTTCGTTGGACTTGGCCACGACTTTGGTTCGCCTCAGCACAAGGTTGCTTGGTTCAATTGGTTGCTCTCTAACCGACGTATTGTGGAGTCAGGCTGTTCCTAGCTTGTACAGGGCTGCCCGGATGCATGTGTCACTGCGTATAGGCGACAGCAAGTCTAGGGCTTCCCTTAGCACTGAATTGTTGAGATCTTCTTGGAACATGGTTAGGCAGTGAGTATGGAGAGCCACCTCGATCGCAAGAACAGTTTATGAGCCGTACGTGAGCATGAAGGGTGTCTCGCCCGTAGTAATTTTCTCGGTTGTGGTATAGATAATAAGACTCTGGGAAATTCATTGACCCATTTTATTTTGGCGTGATTGAGCTACTTCTACAAGCCATGTAGGATTACCTTGTTAACAGCTTCAGCTTGCCCATTTGTTTGTTGGTGTGCAATTCCAGTGAACTTACCTAACACCCAAAGACCTGGCGGTAGTCCTTGATTATATTAGTGTCGAATTGGCATCCGTTATCAAAGATAATGGCTCGCGGCACACCAAATCTGGTGATGATATTCCTCTTGATGAATTTTCGTACCTAAGTTGTTGTGATGGAAGCCTTGGCTTTGGCTTTTACCCATTTAATAAAATAGTCCATAGCTACCAAAAGGTACTTTCGCTGTCCGATAGCCTTGAGAAATGGCCCCAAGATATCCATGCCTCATTCAGCAAATGCTAACAGGCTCAAGATAGGGGTGAGTGGGCTGGAGGGCTTCCTTTGTATGGAGGAAAATTTTTGACACTTCTTGCATTTCCTAACCAAGTTCATAGCGTCATCCCTTAAGGAGGGCCATAGTAGCTAGTGTGCATGCAGCTGTGATTGTAAGTGCCCGTCGTTCAATGTGTGAGCTACATACCCCTTTTGGACCTCTTATATGATTTTCTCACCCATTTTGGGTGTCACACAATGTAGCAATGGTCGTGTATAAGAATGTTTGTACAATTTCGTCATACAAGATGAACCACTCAACTCTTCTCTTTATATGTTCCACCTCCTTGGCGTCCATGAGAAGGGTTCTATTAACCAGATATCTTGTAACAGGATCCATGCAAGTGGAACTCTGGTCAAGCCATATGATTTCCATAGCTTCTATAGTTCTCTCAATTAGCCTCTCGCATTGTATCCTTTTAGGCTTGCCGTCCATTGGAGAGCTAGCAAGTTTGGACAATGCATTAGCTAGCGATGCATTAGCTAGCGATTCTCAGATCATGGGATGTAGATGATCGAAAAACTCTTCAACTAGCTGGTGGCTTCTCGGACCCGACAGATATAGGCCGACATGGTGCCATCCGTGGTCTCATACTGCCCATTGAGTTGGCTGACAACTAGCTAAGAATCCAAACAAGCTTTAATAAAGTTTGCATTAGTCGTATAACACAGTTATATTCCATCCATCTGAACCTCATACTCCGCCGCATTATTGGAGGCCTTAAACGTGAATTTAAAGGTGTGCTCCTACTTTTTGTCTTAGAGAGTTTTGATGATAAGACCAGGCCTATTGCTATCCTTGGTGGATGATCCATCACTAAAGGCTCCACTTGTCTGCACATGACGAGCTGGGGGGTCTGTGCTGGTACTCTCAACAAAAAGTCTGCTAAGGCTTGCCCCTTGATGGCGCATTGTGCTTTAAAGTTGATTCCATATCGAAATAACTTAACTGCCCATTTGAGCAGCCCGCTGGAGGCATCTAATTTCTCCAAGGCATTCTTCATAGGCTGGTCTATAAGGAACATGACCTTGTGTACCTCAAAGTCGGGAAGGAGTTTTCGACTTGCTAGAACCTAGGCATAAGCAAACTTCTCGATAAGAGGATAGTTTTGCGCCACTCCTGCAAGGGCATGGCTCACATAGTAAATGAGGATTTTCTTCTCTCTTTTGACAGCAAGGACATTCAATGAAGAGATAAGGATGTTCAATAAAGAGATAAAGTTTGTATTTTTCCCAGGAAGGATGAGTTCTTTCTTAAAAAGGGAACTTTTTTACGCATGAGACATTAGAGCCCAAATTTCTGTGTTGATCACTTACCATTTTCGGATCAAGTAGGTGGGTATTTATAAGGTAGTATAGCCAAGGGTGAAACGTAAATTTAGAATAGTTCTTACCCTATGGGCTTAGACGAAGTAAAACTCCATCCTGTTGGATGCCATTTGGTGGTCCTGAGCCTTTCCTTCAGGATCCATGACTTAGTTGCTGACTTAGTTGGGAGGTTAAGGCTTTTATCCAAATCACTTCTAATGATGCTTTCCTTATTATTCTTGGATTATTTCAATATACATGCTCAAACAGGTCACTATAGTATATACGAAAAAGGGAAAAAAGATTCAGCAGTAGATCACAGTATGCAGACGTTGTTGTTTAGATCAAAAGTTAGAAAATGCTGAAAACAATAGTTGAGGCAATTGGGAGTAGCATTACATTTTGATGTTTCAAGAGACTTTTCTCCTTTGAGAATACTAATTTTTGAAATTTAATAGCATAAAGTTGGTTTTTTTCTTCTCTTAGTTTTTTAGGTGCTTTTGTAAAACAAGTAGTATTATTATCTCTCTTTTTCTTCTCTTTTTCTAAATTTTTATAACTAGATAGCCATGAAGACTATGTATGAATTGTGCAAGGTATGAATAGATGTTGTAAAATAGAGAGATGCCTAAAAAAAGACTGCCACTATATTCAACCATGAAAGTATGGCCTTAGATATATTTTAGTGTCCTATATGAGAAAAAATTGGCAGCAATACCTTATAGTAACGATCTATTTTCAAAACTTATTGGCAAATAACTCCACAAAAATTTTCATTAGGCTCTTATCAAAAAAGAGGAAGAAAAGTTCATTGGGCTAATACACTCAATGCGAATTATACGATCAATTAACTAACAATCCATTTATGCATAATGTCTCAAGAAATTAGGCAAATAAATCCTTGAAGGACATGATAATCATACACCCTTACATAACCCCATAAAAAGCTAGACTTTGTCACTTTTGTATAATCAATTATGACTATAAGCAATTAGACTTCCATAAGTCAATATGACGAAAGACCAGGGATGGATTTAAGCTTAAGTAGGATGTTCAATTGTAATATGGCTGTACATATGTTCCTCATTTTGAGTAATCATTTAATTTAGTTTGATGAATTTGATCACTTTATGTCATTTCTTTGGTAGGTTAAAATATTGACCCATTAGTCCTTGTACAAGGTGAAGTTAGTGGGTTGTTCATGAACATGATGAAGCTCATGACCAAACTAAATTTACTCTAACTCGTACAGTAATCAAGTCCACTAAAGAGTTTGTTTACTTCCCACAAGTTTCCTCGAATCAATCGAATGTAAATTTATGCATCATGAAATGATTCATGATATCAAGTTTTATATATAACTTTAAAGAGGACATATTAAGGTAATATGTAACTTCGAGAAATGTCTTTATAATGACAGAAACATTGAATCACTCTAATATGTACGTATTTAGAAGAGATTTATGGTTTAAAGTGTATGTAGAAATAATATTTGAGATGCACATAAAATATGTTAAAGGAAAATTTTAAATTAAGCTAGAGGCTGTTTTTCCCCATAATAGATATGGCGGCCATTAGCCAAAGAAGCATATTCAAGTTGAAAGGCATAGAAGCTTGGAATATTGACAGCTCTGCACATTCAATCTTGTAAGTATATTCAACTTAAGAGGGGTAGAAGCTTGGAATATATTCAATTGTCTTGAAGCTAATAGGGATCATAATTTTTTTTGGATGTTGCCCTGCTTGACTTGCACTTGGTACTCTGTACTTACTTTGATGAAGTAATAAAATTATCATTTGCTCTGTCCCCCAAAAAAAGACAGTTGCATGTATCGGAGCTATTTGCAATGAAGAAATGTTTGCTAGAACTTGAAGGCTTAAAGAGAGTAAGAGTTTTCTTTTTGGATGCCAAACTCAAGCTTACCTGTATCTCTTGTTAGTGCAAGGATGTCGCTATCTCAAAGTGTTGAAGGCAAAAAGGTTATTGTTAAGGTGGTTAAAGTCTTATCCTGAGATGGCATTTTGTGATTGCATTTTTGAGCTATTACTTGTAATAAATAGATTATTGTATTGAGTTAGAGATCATAACATAAGAGCATATTTATGTTCTTTTTCTCTCTCTAAAGCTCTTTCATGGTTGAGTAAAACAACATGATATTAGAGCTTCATGGAGCTGAATTGAACGTGAATTTCTTAATCCTAATATATTTTTTATTAATTTTGAAATCCCAAATTGTTTTTTGATGTTATTTCTTTTTGAAGGATTGATTTGATTCATCAATCATTTAAACCCTCAGTCACTATTATATTCATTACTCTCTTAATTTTGATAAGTTTTTTTGAATCCTCAACCAATCTAGCTAACAAATTAGAGATTTAGAATCTGAACTCTAATAGTTTCTTAATCTTGATTACATTTTGTTGATTGATCATTATGTCTATTGAAAGAGATCGCTTGAGTTTTGCTGATATGCAAAATCCTTTCCTTCACGCCTTTGAAGGCTGATATGCAAAATCCTTTCCTTCACGCCTTTGNNNGACCAAGTTCTTTGTCTACTAGAGAAAAGCTTACAGGATTTGAGTGCAAGACCTAGAGACCAGCTATAGAGATTGAACTTTTGACAAAGACGAAGCTACAATTTGCTCCCAAAACTTTTCCAAAACCTCAAGATGATCATGTAAAGGTGGAGCAATAATAGGATTATAATAAGCTAGTAATTTCATGGATGAAGAATGAATTTTCTGATCCAATTTGCAAGTTAATCCTACTTGTTCATTTTGGTTATAAAGTCAGGAAATAACTTGCTAGAGAAAGAATTTTTGCTATGAGTAATGGATCTTGGAAATACAAACTAAATAAGGATATATATGCTATAAAGCAAAGTTAAAGTTCTACCTTCACGACACTTACAGATGAGGTTATAAGGTCTTGCATTAGGAAATTTGTTGTGGTATATTTTGATGATATTATGGTGTACAGTCATGATAAAGCATGTCATATTAAGCATCTTTTTCAAGTCTTTCATGTCTTGAAGTAACAAAAATTGTATGCTAAGCTTGAGAAATTTGATTATTCTCACCTCAAGTTATTTTTGAGTTGGCTATGTTGTCTCGGGGGAGGGCATACAAGTGGATGAGTCCAAGGTTGAAGTCATCTAGACTCAAGAGTTGGCCCGTGCCTACCTTTATTATGGACGTTACAAGCTTTCATGGTTTAGCATCTTTCTATCATCAGTTCATCAAAGACTTTAGCTGCATTATAGTGCCTTTGACCGAGTGCATGAAGAAGGGAGCTATGTTCAACTCTTATATTGGTTCTTTCCAACTTTTAGCTCCTTTTTGAAATTAAATGTGATGCTAGCTGTATTGGTATTGAGGTGGTCCTCATCCAAGCTAAGCGACTATTGGTCTATTTTAGTGAGAAGTTGAGAGGCCCTAAACACAACTACTCCACTTATGACAAGGACTTTTATGCTATCATCCGGGCTCTCACCTATTAGAATTACTACCTCAAGCCTAAGCCCTTTGTGATGCATTAGGATCATAAGGCCTTGTCTTCATCAATGGATAAGACAAACTCAATTCAAGGCGTGCCAGTGGGTGAAATTTCTTCAAACATTTTCCTTTACTTGTAAGCATAAAAATGGCAAAGAAAATATGGTAGCTAGTACACTTTCAAAGATACACTCTTCTCTGTACTCTTAAGGCCAAAATCTTAGGATTTTACAATATCTAAGATATCTACAAGGAAGATGAAGATTTTTAAGAAATGATTGCAAATCCCATAGACCATGATTACTATAGCTTACGAGATAGGTTTCTTTCTAAGAATAATAAGCTACTTGTTCCTAAAGGCTCTCTAAGGGAGCTGCTTATGAGAGATGTCTATAAGTTATTTGCTCCTAAAGGCTCTCTAAGGGAGCTACTTATGGTGGTGCATACGGAGATCATTTTGACATCAAGAAAACAATCAAAATCTTAAAGGAACATTTTTATTGGCTTAGAATTGCTAGTGATGTCCACAACATTGCCTCCTAGGTGCTACATATCATAGAACCAAGAGTACTTTCCATCTAAGGTTACATATTCCTCTTCCAATACCAAATAGCCATTGGAAAGATGTGAGTATAGACTTTATTTTGGGTTTGTCAAGAATCCAAAGGGGGTGTGACTCTATTATAGTTTTGGTTGACCGGTTCTCTAAGATGGCTCACTTTATTCCATGCCATAAGAGTAATCATGCTTCTCATATTGCTTAGCTTTATTTCAAGGGGCTCATCAAGATACATGGATTGCCAAGAAGTAGTATCTTGATCGATACACTAAATTCCTATCTCAGTTTTGGAATGCTTATGAAAATGGTTGGGAATCAAGCTCTTGTTTGGCATTACTTGCCATCCTTAAATCGATGGGCAAACAAAGATTATAACCAGACTTTATCTACCTTGCTTATAGGGTTGGCGAGTAGAACCTCAAGGAATAAGATCTAAAGCTTCCATATGTCGAGTTTGCTTACAATCAGTCTCCTAATGAATGCCACATCTCATTCTCCTTTTGAAGATTGTTACGGAGTCAATATTCTCACTCTTATACACCTTCTTCATATACCCATTGAGATAAGGTAAGCTTTTAGGCCCAAGAGAGAGCTAAGGAAATGAAGCAGTTCTATGAGCAAATTAGAGCTCAAATAGAGAAGGTCAATGCATGTTAAAGCAAACAAGCATAAGAAGCCCTTGGTTTCTAATCCAGGAAACTTAGCTTAGTTGCATCTAAGGAATAAGAGATTTTGCTTAAGCAGGGAAAATAAACTCATGGCTCATGGAGATGGTTCCTTCAAGGTGCTTGAATTAATTGGAGATAATACCTACAATTCGGAACTACTGGGTGACATGAATATGAATGCTACTTTCAATATGGGTGACCTAGCTCCTTATATAGAAAGTGACTTTAAGGATGTGAAGGAAATCCTTCTCAAGAGGGGGAGGTTAATGCATATTAAACCGCAAACCAACTTTTGGCTACTCCCTCTTACACACGAAAGTCTAAGCCTAGCTCTTCACATCAAGAATACCACCATTCTAGCACTACTACCGGCTTTGTTTTGGCTTTTCGTCTACCACAAACTAAGTCTATGTGGGTCATTCCATGGCCCATTAGGAAGCGTAGGGAGTCTACTTTAGGAGTTTGAAATATTTTTTAGCAGTACTTTGCATTTCTTTCCCTAAAATGGTGAAAGCATCAACTCTTACCATGTAAGTTTTACCCGGTAAATTTGCTAAACTTGACTAAGGTTTGGTTCCTATCTAGTGTGCCCAATTGATGCAAGTTCAAATTTCTTAATTTCCTAAGATGTTTGCTTTGGTTTCATGTGGTGAAAATTGGTATTCGAGAGAGGAATGCCAAACTTATGAAAAGTGTGCATGAAATCTAGTTTGGAGCAACCAGAGTTTTGGCTATATTTAAAGTGGTTATAATTACAATCCTTGGCATTTCCTAGTATGAAATGAATCTATGCCAATCAAGGAAGAGGTTCCAAGTGACAACACCTAATTGGTGGAGTACAACCTTCTAGAAACTTTGCAGTAGATGGTGAAGCAATCTTGAAAATTGCAGCCCATAGCAATTGCCATTATCTTTGGATTTTTAATTTATTTCCTATGATGTTTTGTATGACTCTTCCACTTGTGCAGCTAATGTATTGCCTTATTCCCCTCATTTTGGGTAATTGTAGACCCATTATCCCTCATATATAGGCAAATTTGAGTTGATGATGAAATGAAAGGTAAAACAGCTAACTACTCTCCAAAAAATCTTTTCATTTTTATCTATAATTTAGATTGGCGATATAGAGTTTTTTTCTTTGTAATTCTCTTTGGTGACTCTACATCTTTAAGAGGAGTTGAGTGGAAGTTTTTTTTATCATATTTTAGGATCTTATATTTTTGGTTCTGATCTCACGATTACCTTGATCGTTAGAAATTGAATCCAAGGAGGAGCATCCATTGCTTAAGGTTTCCTTGAGTGTTCATGATCTTAGGAATATGAGAATTGATCATCATCAGAGATGCTCTACAGAAACAACTCATGATCATGTGGTAGCACAAATGGTATTACCATATTTTGTGAATCCCTCAAAATTTTAGTTGAATAACTCTCACAACCTTTGCATTGTTATGGGTTTTACCACTTAATGCATCTGCAACGATATTAGCTTGCCCTAGTTAAATAGAAAACTACCAAGAAATGACTTAGGATCATATGGTGATATGAGTGCTATTCCCATAACTCTGTAAATTCTCAAACTCTTCGATTGAATAGCTCTCATAGTGTTTACGTTATAATGCTTTTTACAACTTAATGCATCTGCAACAATGTAACTTTTCCTGGGTGGTACTGTATTTGGAGATCATAATCCTTAGGGATTTTTAACCACCTTCTCTATTGTAGGTTTAACGCTTTTTACGTGAAAATGTATTTGAGACTCTTATAGTCAGTAAAGATTTTGAAAGGGCATTGTCATATAAATAATGCCTCCAAATTTTTAGTGCAAAAACTACTACATCTTGTTCTAGGTGGGATAATTCCTTTCATAAGGCTTTAACTGCCTAGAGGCAATAACCATGACCTTCCTATTTTGCATAAGAACTCGTTCTATCCCTTGTATACAGGTGTCATTATAGATAGTAAGTTCTCCTTCTTCCATAAATAATGTTAAAACTGGTGTAGTGGTGAGTCTTTTCTTTAATTCTTGAAAGGAAACTTCACACTTATCACTCACTCAAACTTCATTGTTTTCCTTAACAAGTTGGTGAGAGGTAGGATATCTTTGGAAAATCTTACCAAAGGCATCTATAGTACCTACAATACCTAGGAGACGTCAAACCTTAGTAACATTAGTAGGTCTTAGCCAGATGGTAACCATCTTTGCCTTTTGCGGGTCCACTTTAATGCCTTCCTTAGAGATCACATGCTCTAGAAAAGTCACTTGTGACAACCAAAATTCACATTTTGATAATTCAACATATAACCTATGCTCTATAGTTTTGTAACACAATCCTTAAATGCTTCACATGTTCTTCTTTTGTTTTAAAATATATTAGGATGTCACCAATGAAAGCAACCACAAATTTATCCAAGGGTCTAAACACCTAATTCATCAAATCCCTGAATGCTATTGGGGCATTTTTCGGCCCAAACGATAAACAATAAATAATAACAACAACAATTTCCAGTATGGCCCCCGCTTTTGCAGGGCCTGAGGAGATCCATATGTGGGCAACCTTATCCTATGTGCATGATTGCTCATTGATGGGCCGTTTCCAACAGATCTACATAAAAAGTTTTAGGAAAATATTTAAAGGTTGAAAATTGATGGGTAAATAAAATGAACAACAGATAAGGGATAAGAGTTGTACATGCCTTGAGCAGCATGTGGCGATATAGTACTAATCTGGCTGGGTAGTCTACACTTAAACAATTAGAGGTGGAGGAGTCATAACGTGGATGCAATGCAGGTACTACTTAAGCAATTAGAGATTCGATAATAATAACCTTGCAAAGATTTGATAATAATAATCCATATGACACTATAGTAGATTTATAGTGGCCATAATGAGTCCTAAAAGCTATTTTGGAGATATCCTCAAGTCTAATCCTAAACTAATGGTACCTCGGTCTAGGTCAATCTTCAAGAAGACTCCTTATCCACATCATTGGTCAAACAGATTATCAATTATAGGTAATGAGTATTTACTCTTAACAGTGATCTTGTTCAACTCGTGGTAGTCTATGCATAACCTCAAGATTCTATCCTTTTTCTTTGTGAACAACACTAATGCAGCTCAAGGGGACACAATTGGTCTTACATAGCCTATTTGTAAAAGATTCTCCAACTATGTTCCTAGTTCTTTCAACTAAGTTGGGGTCATCCTATAAGGAGGTTTGGAAATAGGTGGTAATGTAGGGATTTCTTCCTGGAAAACATCTAAGAACTCACACCTTTTTTTAACTAATTTTTGTACGATCTAAAATAGAGTAAAATTTTAACCGCAAGTGTATGGTTGTTAATCACAATAGTTGAGGGGTAAAATCTACAAGGATAAAGTTAAATCTAGGCCACTATAATTAAAAACTCACCTATGTTAAATAAACTAAAAGGAATAAACAAGTAAAGCAAACTCATTCAAATACTAGTAATTAAATGTAATCTAAACAATGATTCCATCTAAGAATTGAAAAACTACTAGTAAATAAATCAGCAGAATAATTCAAAAAGTAGTATAGTTTAATCACTAATGAAAGGAGAGAGAAAAGTAAAGCAGTTACCAGGAGCAAATCAAATAGAAAGCTAGAATAAAAAGAAAAATGAAATGAATAATCAAACTTCGGCTTGAATTACATCTAAAATAGTTGAACTAGAGGTTTTGAGAAAGAGAATCAAACTAAACTAATTACTCCTAAAATCTAAATTAAAATTAGTGAAGGTGATGAAGAATTGATTGAAGAATTATGGCACCCAAGATCTCCTTTTATAGTAGTGATAACCTTCCTTCACTTTTCAAATTCTCGTTGGAGTAGGTTTCTCATTTTTCACTCTTGATCAATATTAAAAAAGTCATCATAACAAGAAAATTGCTTGAAATCTACTTGATTTTCAATTTTTACATGGCTATAACTTTCTAAAATTAACTACAATTAG
>NCQT01106761.1:15376-26929 GCA_002740465.1 Stenocereus thurberi
GGTTTGGGGCTAAACCTTGATTCAACTAGGTATAATTAGCATTAATCCCAGCATAAGTTAGAAGATATAACCACTAAACGTAATGAGAGGTAAAGCATAATCATCGAAAACAATCATACTAACAAGAACTAAATCGATGAATGTGAGAGAGAGAGAGAGAGAGAGAGACAGAGAGAGAGAGAGACAGAAGAGTATGAACTCACAACTAAAAACCTGAATGAATTACAAATCTCGAATCAAACAATGATAATTTTCACATTGCCAAGTATTCATATGCAAAAGCCTAAAACCTAATTTAAGGATATCTGGGAGAAAAGTGTTTAAGAGATGATAATCTCGTTCCTAAAAACGTTATATTTAAATAAAACTCAGGTCCACTGAGTAGCAGCGATGCAAGAACATGCAATGTTGCATAATTCCCCTTGCTAAATTTCTTGGAGAAATGATGCACGGTGGTGCAAAAGTGTATGGCTAGCTGTGCCACTCTCTAGTCTCACCGATGGATTGATATGCTCGTCAGTGCCAAAAGTGCTAGGCTAGCTATGCATCTCTTCAACTTTTTAGCTGCTTTTAGTGATTTTGCACGGTCATGTAATTATACATGACTACTTCTGCAAATGCTTAAAACTTCATTCTTACACCCTTGAATGATCTTATAGAGTCCCTGAACCTCTTCCTTGGCCAAAACATTGCTCTTTCCCATAAATTCTCTCAAATGAAGACTAGAGTGCCTACAAAAAGAGAAGTTAATCTAAATAAGATAATTATATGCGAAGAAGAACAAGTATGATCAAATTCTTCACTTAATCAAGGAAATGGGTAAAGTAGAGTGGTGAATCGAGGAACTAAAATAACAACATCAGAAATTTATTAGTTGTGATAGCTTGGTAGACTAAGCTTCCTCACTTTGGAAATGTTCTAATCGTGCTTGACTTTGGCAATATTGTGCTATAGCAGACTTGGAAAACTATTCAATTGATCCAGTTGATTGAGGAATTCTACGTGTAATATATTGTTTGCATATCATGTGTTAGATATACCACTTCATGATATGTTTATTTGATATGCTTTAGCTAAATCATTCTAGAATATTAACGACAAGTGATTTGAATCTTACACTCCTTTATTAGCCGAATATCTTGGATGAATTATTTTTATCGTATGATAATTAGCTTTTTGATTATCTTGTAAAATATTGATAGATAGTTTATAACAGTTTATACGACCTTCGTAATTATGTAAATGATTACTTGGTTGATTTATAATGTTTTAGATCATGATTTGACTAAGATATTATTATGTGACAGGGATTAGTGTGTCAAAGGTACTTTCCATAGTGGCAAAAGTGATAACTTGCTTCATTCAAAGCTATTAGTGGTAAATGCTAATTTTCTAGAACATATCAAACTCACTCTGACAAAATTTATGTTGTTAAAGATAGAGAAACTATGGTTGAATTTGTTAAGTGGCTCTGACAACATCTTACTTATAGTTTGACATTATAATTAGATTAATACCATATCTTACTCAAAATTCTTTTTAGTCTTTTATTAGAATGAATCATCAAATCATATTATGATTGGCTTTATTAGTGAAAATTATGGAAGCCCTAGATGAGTCAAAATTTTGAAATGATCAATGTTGGTTTGACGTATGGTCGTTATGCCAATGTTAGACCAGATTTTATCTTAATGAGATACAATGGTCAGTTGATTGACCTCAATGACTGCTTGGTTTATTTCCAACTACATATTCATCGAGGGGAAAAGCTATAGGAAGCACACGGAGGCATTAAATGAATACCAATTGCTTATAGTTGCCTATACTCTTATATTGTTTTTTATTTAAAGAAAAACGTTATATGGGTTCATGTCTATTAACGTGTATGGTAGAGAGAGAGAGAGAGAGAGAGAAGTTTAAATACAGAAAATTTGGAGAACAAGAATCTTCTATCACTCATTCACAGAAATTGATACAGGAAGTGTTCTTATATGTGTTACAGAAGCATTTCCCGCCAATATACATGAAAAGAATGAGCTGCCAAGTTTGTTATAGTAAATAGCAACCCCAGCCAATCGTGCAACTAACTATGTAACTAACTAACAAACTAATTACATAGAAAGTCAATTGTACAACACATTACACAGGGATCCTAACACCCCCTCAAATTGGAGGGTGTGTTAACCCCTAATTTGGATAAAATTGAATGGTGTTGAACCCCCGTGAGGGACTTGGTCATAATATTAGCAAGTTGTAGCTTGGTAGGTACATGATTGAGTCTGATCAAGCCTTCTAAGAGTTTGTGTCAAACAAAGTGACAGTCAAGCTCGATATGCTTGGTTCTCTCATAGAAAATAGGATTCTTAACAATATAAATGGCAGTAAGATTATAACATTTCACAGGAAGAGGAGTAACTGAAGTGATAGTAAGCTCTTGAAGAATCCTACTCAACCATAATAACTCAGCAACAAGCCCATGCATGCTTCTGTGCTCAACTTCTGCTGAGGATAAAGAAACTATGACCTGTTTCTTAGACTTCCACGCAATGAGTGTTTGACCAAAAAAAACTACAAAACTGCTAACTGGCTTCCTGGAGTAGGGGCAGGAACCCTAGTCTATATCACAGTAACATAAGAGATCAAAAGTAGGACTTTTACTGAGTAGTATTCCCAGATAAGGTTCTCCTTTGAGGTATCTAAGAATATACAAGGCTACCTGCATATGGGGTTCTCTAGGATGCTGCAAAAATTAACTCAATTGTTGGACCGAGAAGGTAATATCTGGTCTGGTATGTTTGAGGAAATTAAGCTTCCTAATCAGTCAGTTGTAAGTGCTAGGATCTAGTAGTAGGGACCCTTCATCTATTGTTAATTTGACATTGTGATCAAGAGGGCAAATGATAGGTGAGCTGGAAGAGCAGTCAAACTCTTATAAAGGATCCATTGTGAATTTTCTTTGAGTAAGAAGACCTTGATCTGATATGACAATCTCAATGCCAAGGAGATAGTGAACATAACCCAAGTCCTTGATTTTGAAGGTATCATCAAGGAAGAATTTAAGAGAGGTTATTTTCAGCTTATCATTCCCTGTTAACAGAACGTCATCAATATAAATGCCCAAAAAAACTATTGAATCTTTACTTTGTTTATAGAAGAGGGAGTAATCATTTTTTGAATGCTTTTAGCCCCTCTAGAAAAGGACATCACTAAGCTTGGCATACCATTGTCTAGATGCTTGTTTTAGCCCATAGAGGGACTTCCTGAGTTTGCATACTGGATTGGGAATGATTGTTTGAACTCTCTGTGGTAATCGCATATATATTTCTTCATATAAATCTCTATGAAGAAAAGCATTATTCATGTCCAACTGACGAAGTTGCCAGCCCCTTTTTACTGCTACAGTCATTAAAACTCTAATGGTAGTCTTCTTTACCATTGATGAGAAAGTTTCAGTGTAATCAATACCTTCTTTCTGGGTGAACCCTTTCACCACAAGTCTTCCTTTTAGCCTTTCAACACTGCCATCTGCCCTACACTTCACTTTATACACCCATTTGTAACCTATGGGTCTCTTGCCTTGAGAAGAGGATACAATATCCTAAGTTTTGGTATCAGATAAAGCTTGTAGCTCATTGTTCATGGCAGCCTGCGATCTTGGGTGTAAATAGCCTATTCATAGCTCTGTGACTCAGTAAAATTTAAGTTGTCCAGAAGATGCTGACTATCTACATGTAGATAGAGAGAACACGTGCTTGGGGGTTGAAAACTGAGATTAGTAACGGTTGCAAAACAATTGGCCTCTGTCTGAGCTCCACAAACATAATCAGTCAAATACCTTGGTATTATGTGTTATCTCTCTAATCTCCTCGCTTGCTATTGGTTTGCCTCTGTAGCCAAAGCCTCATTTTTTTCCTGTAAAGGAGGGTCTTAATGTTGGTTGGGCTGGGAAATGAAATTACCCATGTCTTGTATGATCTCAAAAGGATTATGAAAACCATCTAAATTGAAAGGGAATATTATCTGCTGGGAGATGTTGTCCTTTATGTTAGAAAAGGGAAATATATCCTCATAGAAAGTAACATCTCTAGAAGTGTGAAACTTATGTGTGCCTAAAGACATGACTTTGTATGCCTTCTTTCCATATGGATAGATAAGGAACGCACACGGAATAGCTCTTGCTTGGAATTTGTCTCGAACATGCTTGGGAGTAGACATGTAACATGAACATCCAAAAACCTTAAGGTGATCATGAGAGGGTTTTTGTCTATAAAGCAACTCAAATGGTGTCCTATTTTGAAGGACTACAGTAGGTAATCTATTGATGATGTAGGTAGCTATCAACACACACTTTCCCTAAAATTTTATAGATAGATTGGACTTAAATAATAAGGCTCTTGAAACGTCTAGTAGATGCTTGTGTTTTCACTCCATAACTCCATTTTGTTGGGGAGCTTGAACACAGCTAGTTTGACGTATAATCCTATTTGTAGCAAAGAACTCCAGGGCAGTATGGCTAGAACTCAATTCCAAGGCATTATCAAATCTAAGTATTTTGATGATAGCTAAAAATTGTGTCTGTGCCATTTTAACAAAGGATTTAATTAGCCCCATTGGTTCATCCTTTGTCACCATTAGAGGAGTCCATGTAGACCTTGTAAAATCATCTACTATGGTTAGAAAGAATCTATGGTCATTATGTGTTTTCTTATGATATTGTCCCCATGTATCCACATGAATGAGCTCAAAAGCACAAGAAGTAGATATGTTGCTCAACTGAAAAGGTAACCATTGTTGCTTTGCCCTTGGACAAATGCCACAAGGTACATCATGCTGCTCAGTACTGAAATTAAGATCCAGTGGCAATAGTTTAATTTTCTTATAAGGCATGTGACCAGCGCTCTTATGCTATACATCAATGCTCAATTTCTTTGCAACATGATTATAAGAAGATTTAGGAAACTGCTCACAAACAGCAAGTACATTATTACAAACAGAAGACAAACTCCTAACAAACTTGGTGCCCTTCACCCGTTCCTTATCCACAATGTAGAGTCCATGTGCTTCTCTACCAATTGCCAGTGGCCTCTTCAGAGAAGGGTCCTACAACATGCATAAATCTTCTGTAAAAACTACTGCATATCTCACATGAGTTGTCAGTTTCTTTACTAGCAAACGGTTATACTTGAAGTGCGGCGCCAACAAAACTTGATTCAACTGAAGTTTACCATTTATTTTCAGATTTCCAAGGTGAGTGACCTGAACTTTAAAACCATTTGGCAAAGATACTAAAATAGGATCTTTAAGCAACTGTAGATCATACAAAGTATTGCACTGGAACTCGTGTGATCACTAGCTCCAGAATCCAAGATCCAAGCACCACTTTCCAGCTTACATAAACAACATATAGCTTTTGGGTCATATATTGTTATTGAAGTAGAAATCATACCTGCCATATGTGTCCCAAAACTTTCTTGGCCTTGGTGCTACTGCTGACTGGTTCCAGTAAGGTTGTTCAAGAACTGATATAGCTATTCGCTTTGTTCAGTATTCAGGCCAGGTAGAACTATAGCTTTTGACTCAGGCACTGCTTCTTGTTGGTCACTCTCAGCCCATGTATTGTATGCTCTTCTTCCTTATGAAATGCCATGTCCTCCTCTGCCTCTACCATCTTGTCTGTTAGAATTATTAGGATATCCATGAATCTTATAGCACTTCTCAACTGTGTGTCCAGATCTTTTGGAGTGGTCAAAAAAGAGTTATGACCTTTTGCTATCAAGTCTCCTTTGATTGTTCCTCCAGCTCTCTTGTTATGGATTTTGTTTGTTTGTGGCTGCAGATAAAGAGGCATCTTCACTTAGAAAATGCACTTCAGTCTTCACTTGTCTTCGTCTCTCCTCCTAGACAAGCAATGAATAGGCCTGGCTTATAGATGGAAAGGGAGTCATCATAAGAATATTTCCACTGATTGCAGTGTAGTTGCTATTGAGCCCCATTAGAAACTGAATAAGCTTCTGGTCCTCTATGTATTTATGCAACCTCACATTCACTTCATACTCACATTTTCCACAGGTGCATCTAGGTACTCCACTGATAGTCTTAGACTCATCCCAAAGTTGCTTAGCTTTAGTGTGATAGGTAACAATATCCATGTCCCCTTAAAACAGGCGTGATACATCCTTTTGGACTTAGAACAACCTAGCTTTGTTTGGTCGTCCAAATCTCTACTCAAGATCTATCCATAATTCTTTTGCCATCTCAAAGCACAACACACTGTTTCCAATGTTCTCTGTTAAAGAGTTTAGAAGCCAAGAAAGAACCATATCATTGTTCCTTTGCTAGAGGATGTAAAGAGGTGAAGCAGAACCTAGATTTGCACAAGTTCCATCTATAAAAGCCACTTTGTGTCTGACTGATAAAGTAACCATAATAGATCGTTTCTAGCTATCATAGTTCTCACCATTGAAGATGTTTGTGACAGGAGCTTGACCTGGACTATCTGAAGGATGAATGTAGAGAGCATCCATCGGTTCAATCTGTGGTATTCTATTACGTTGGACTGTCATTGCAAAACTCATGGATGATACAAAAAATTGAAGAATCACCAACTCAAAGAAGGAAAACCTAGGATAGATAGATTCCAGATCAAAGAATATTAGCTGGATTGTTTGGGGAATCAAACCAAACAATCGAAAAAAATGAAAGAATTACTGTGTTTGAGGAAGATGTAAGCATGATCGCTTAATGAAAGTAATCAACTGATCGAAAGTGAAAGAATCTTGATGAATGATCTAGAATCGCCATGCCTGAGCTCTAATACCATGTTAAGGTGTATGGTAGAGAGAGAGACAGAGAGAGAGAGAGAAGTTTAGATAGAGAAAATTTAGAGAGCAAGAATCCTCTATCATTCATTCACTGAAGTTGATACAGGAAATGTTCTTATATGTGTGGCTGCAGCATTTCCCACCAATATACATGAAAAGAATGAGCTGCCAGGTTTGTTACAGTAAATAGCAACCTCGGCTAACTATACAACAAACTATGTAACTAACTAACAAACTAATTACATAGAAAGTCCATTATATAACACATTACACAGGGATCCTAACAATGTCAAGGGAAGCTTGTAGCTAAGGGAGTTATAAGAACTCTTTATGGCACAACTAAAGGGTTTAATTAATAATTGGTCCATACTAGTGGCTATAGATCAAGTGCTAAGACCTAGGATTGAGTGAATACTCAAAAACGTTGGCAATAGTTGCTAGAAATCTTGGCTGTTGTAACTTTATTTTCAAAGAAAGTAATGGGAATCTTAAATTTTAAAGGTCATTTAAAAGGAGACGTAGCCGAATTTCAGTGAATTTCATGAAAAGATGATTTGTGGTCCCACTTGTATTTTCACTACTAGAGATGGGCGTGGGATGAGTTTGGGACCTATAGTCATTTTTTAATGTTATAACTATACCCACATCCGTACCTATCAGGTTTAAAATTCATACAGTACCCAGACCCATTTGGTACTTCGGGTATTCTGTGTTTCATTCAGGTGCATATACACTGTAAAATACAATATCCATCCAGTTGATTAAGTTCAATTTTTAAAATTTCAAAACTAAATAAAGAATACATAAATTATTTTTTTGGTTCTTAGTGTAACTATTTTTAAAATTCATGTGTTCTTATTTTAGTATCTTAAATTACTTTAGTAGCCTTTCATGTTGTGAATTCTTGGTACATTTTTAATTTTAGAGTTGCCAAGTAGTATTTTCATTTTGTAACATTAACAATACTGTTGATATAAACATTCTAAAAGATTCAAGCTCAAAAATAAGACTAAAAAATTTAAAAAGAAAATTGGGTATGGGTATGGGGCGGTTTCAGAGATGAGCATGCCTGTACTTGAACCGTACCCAAACCCAAACATGTTTTTAGCACATCTGCTCCATATTCGTATTTTTCCCAATTTTTGTACCCATACTCGCTATAAACGGAGCGAGTTTGGATCCAATTTTTCAGGTTCGGGTGGAACACCCATCTCTACGCACTACCCAAATTATTATGAGTATGCTTTATGTCTAATTTCTGGCTTATCATTTGGTGTACTCCCTTCTCTAAGATGATATATTTTCCCATGGCCCACCTAGGATGTAATTGTCTCATGCAAGTTTATTATAAGAACTGTAACTTGAATGTCTCGCGGACTATGCAATTCCCAATAGTCGTAAAAAAGAATTGTCCACGGATACAACTTCGATATGACATCAAACTAATTTCTTCCATGGCAAAGTTCATATTACTCATAATGTGATAAGAGTGCATATAATAAGAGGATTACCTATGAGTCGATTTGTCGCCTTTTTTTAGTGGCAATTGGGTCTATATATAATATTTGGATGTTTCAATAAATTAGCTATTAGCTATTTGTATTAACTGTTAGCTATTCTTATTAGAAGGTAACTATTAGTTTTTTGCATTATCTGTTTATGTTAGTTATTGTAGATGCCTAAAAATAGCATTCTATCTTAATAAGCCCGATGATGAAATTAATAGCCTAATTTGAATATTGAAGGGCCCAACTCATTCACTGTCAAAAATAAGTAAATAGGAAAAGCAAAACAGGCCAAAACATGGAGAGAACTGGCCCAATGGGTGAGTCTGCACATGAACACGCCTAGAATCTCTCCTTTTTTTAGCCGAAAACTACTCCTGCTAGGCTATGTGAGACAAAGTTTAATACAAATTAGAATTAGGGCCTAATTAGATTAATTATTGTTAATTAATTAGAGTTTCAGTCTACCAAGATAGTCTGAAGTTTAACCGATGTTGGATTAGGTTTTTTCCTCCTCATCTGATTCACGTAGCCTCCTCAACAACTATAAAAAGGGGGCTAACCCCTAGGTTAGGGGTACATAGGCAAAAAATGATTAGAGTGTCATTCAGCTAGGAAAAAGAGAGTTGAGGCCTTTCTTCTAAATGAGAGAGATAGCATTAGGAAAGTAACTAAATTCATTTTATAAACCGCCTTCTTCTGGGTTCCTAAAGGATTCGGTTAGGGTTATCCTAAGGGCATAGTTTATAACTTCCTCCCCTTTTCTACAGCTTTTTGTGAAATTTAGTTGATTATAGTTTGGCAAAGATGTAATCTTTAAGACTTCATCTGCACCCACTGTAACATTTTTAAATAGATTTTGCTGTTTCGCTTATTTTGAATGACGTTGTGCCTTATACATAAATAATTCTGTTGTTGTGTGTGAATGTCTGTTAGTATGATTAAGCTTTAATTTCCCACATTGATTAGTAGGGGCCGTCAGTGATGCAGACGATGATAGGATGCATTCCATCATATTATTGTACCATCGTTCGCAAATCTATATCCTTGCTTCCATACCAAGGAGTCAAGATGGTCCCCACACTAGGGATTGCTCGGGGCCTTTCACCAACCCTTTTAAAGTAGGTTTACTTTGTCCCTTTAATGCCCCTTTGATTCCCCATCGGTATGATTTGCTTTGAAAAGTGTCATGGTTTGTAAATTTTCCTAGAAACTCACTGGTAGCTCTATTCAGTTGAGGACTAATGCTTTTTGCTATTGTAGTCGATATCTAGTCATACACTATTGGATAAAAAAAATGTTTTGGACCCAGGTGGTACAATCTATGTTGACCATAATCAAGGTATTTGATCTGATCCAGGAACCCACTTAGGTTCCCAGATTAAACCTGCACCTGGAGTTTGGGTCAGGCTAAGGAAATTGCTAGGGCGAGTATAGGAAAAGATGGACTTGATCCCACCTAGGTAACTTGACCGCGTTCTGTAGTCAGGCCTAAGGCCCATTCTCTTATACGTAGCCCAATTTTATTTAATCTGTAATAAAATAAAAAAATAGAAAGATGAACCAATCTTTTATTTCTAGAAAAAAAACCATAAAAGGACCTAGCAACAAGCCCGACCATTCGTGGGAGATCCCACTCCTGGGGAGGTGGATCCTCATAGTGGCGACTCTGCTAGGGGCATTTTTAAGAGGGTGAGATTTGAACTTCAATATGGGAAATTATTTTAATTTTAGGCACACTTGCATTATAAGACATTGCCTATCTGGGTTCAATGTCTTTAGGTGAAACCCTGCTTTTATTAGTTGGGAAAGTAGCTTGTCACTTGTAGGGTCCATTTAGACTTCAACTGAGCACGCAGTTCCTTCACCCACTCACGACATACTTTCCTGCTCCCTACAACTTGGGAAAGCAGTCAAAATGTTCTAGTCAAACCATGCACCACATGGATGGTGTACTCAGCATTAAGTTGTGAGAGGGCAGCTCAAAACATAACCTGAAACCTCTGCAACATAGGACTGTTGTTTAGGTTAGAACAAATGTGTATGATTGGGAATGCACTGTGTCATTGTATGATTAAATTTCTTTGGTCCAAAAGACTATGCATTGATACTGTGAGTCATAGGAGAGGCCATATTAGGGAAAATCGAGTTCAAGAATTAGATTAGGAATCAAAGCGATTTCTAGGCCAATTGAGTCCTGAACAGAATCTTGATATAGAATTCGAAAAGGTTCCAATTCCAATTTAGAATATTTGTTCTAGTTAAAAAAAATAAATAAAGTGATCCCAACCAGGATTCTTAAAAAATAAATAAATAAAAAGATGAATTGGTAATCTGTGTCTAGGAGTAGAATGGAGTCCGCATGAAACCCAGAACCCGGCCAGGATTTGCGAGGGCCAAGTTAATGGAGTTTGTTAGATCACATGCATACAAGTCCAGCAAAGAGTCAAAATAAAAACGGGGTGGCTTTTAGGCCTAGTTAGAATCTGACCAGGATCCAATTAGGAAGTCAGGTCAAGACTCTATCCTTTTAGAGTCTACATCCATAGCATGAAGTTGTATTCTAGGCCCTCAGTTTTGGAGTTAGGTCCATAAATAAGAATAGTTCATTTAAGGTCTTAGCAGATCAGTCCTAGGACACTTGAGTCCAAAGAGTCATACATCATTAGGCCTCATTACACATAATTCATGAGTCCACCTAAGCCCATGGTGCACAATACTGCCCATTAGACCTTTAGGCAATAGTCCTATCTAGGTTGCATCCAATTGTGCATCACATTCATAATGCATAAGTTAAATCAAGGTCTAGATTCCTTACCCAACATAAGTTCATGGTCCACACATCATGATCCCTAGATCTAGGATCCCTATATGAGTCCACCTAGATCCACCCATGTGCCCAAACTAGCCCATTCTTGACAACAAAACCATGGTCAGACTTAGGTCAATATAGGCCTATGATTCACCTAAGAAAGACTGGTGTTCGAATTAGGCTCAGAGTTAGCTCTTTAAGCTCAATTTAGGACCTAATATAGGATAAGACTCGATTTCAGTGTAAAAACCCATATCTCAACCCCACTTCAGCCTAAACATTCAATCCCATAAAGCCATTGCCCCCTTCTATTGAAATCGTAAGTCATTAATTATTTCCTTTAGCTCGTATCCAGCGTGGTTGACCGCTCATAACATTCTGCCTCCCTAAACCATCACCTTATTGCTTATAACAA
>NCQT01106779.1:5506-15916 GCA_002740465.1 Stenocereus thurberi
TTTCCCGAGGTGGGTCGATGAGTATTTATAATCCTTGCAGCAAGGGATAGGATCGTAAATTCATACTGAGGACCCCCAGAGAGGGGACGCTGTCTGGTTTGTTCCATTTAGGCTTTTGGTGGGAGCCCTAAGGGTCCCATTTGGGCCCACTACCTTGTTTGGGCCTGCCTTGCGATTGGGTACCCCTGGGCTTTCTAAAGAAAATCACATTTTCTGGATCAATAATCTTGCTACATCATTTAGGCAAATATGTATCAGCAAATAGTGTAAATAAATAAAATAAGTCAAAGGGTATTCAATTCACTTTTGAAGTTGAGAGGCATTTCCTTACCTTGGTCAAGAATTTGAGGTTACTATATTTATAGAACAGCTCTCAACCATCGTGATAATTATATAAGAAATATAGAGCAATTGTGTTTCAGTTCTTTAGGACTATAGGAGCACTCCCAGCCAAGGGTTGAAAATGGAATGCGGGCCCCATTTGCGCCACTGGTCCAACATATTATTGCAAGCTAAGAGTAAAGGCACACATGATAGAATCGGGCAGAGTTCCACTACACGCGCCACAATTTTTGTTTTTTAGTATATTTTTACTTTTTTCTGATAATATATAATTTTTATACTATTAAAATGGTTGTGTGTTATAAGCTGGGTCAATGAAAAATATTTTTATTATGTGTTCAAATTGGAATTTCATAGGTTGAAAAATTGATGAAATGCAAGTTTTAAAAAATTAAAACTTTTGCTGATGTGACAAGCTTGTGTTCCAAAAAATGAAACTATGATTGGGTATATTATAAGAACAATGGAGCCATGCTATTGGATAATGAATGCTTGGTGACCATTCAACTCACAAAATTGAGAAACTACCGTCGGATGAATACGGAAAAGCCCCTTCATAAGATCACTTAGTATTAGATACTTATTTTACTAACTATTTACTAATGAGTCTCAGTGCTAATAGTTGAGTGTTGTGTATAGGACATGAGCTTCAGTAACATTACTCTATCTCCAAATATTGTACCTTTTCTTTTATTTATTTGTGAGTCTTTTGACAAACAGCTATTAGTTGTTATCTGTTTAAGTTAGCTATTTGAACTAACTGTTTGAATTACCTGTTTGAGGTAACTATTTGAATTAGCTATTTATTGAAAAACTGTTTGGTAAAATTAGCTGTTTTTGATAAAGTTTTGAAATAGAAAGCTAATTCTTCAAAAAGTTCTTCCGAAAAGCTCATGAAATTAACTTTTTCAAATTAGTTTTTTGGATCAAAAAAACTCTCCTAAAAAAATTTTTCACTAAACGCCCAAATTAGTTTTTTTTTATTTTGTGAAACAGCTAATCTTCGTTAAAAAAGCTCTTTTTTTTGCTGTTTGTCAAACACTTCCTTAAATAAAATCATTTCTTAATACTATTAGTGTTAAAGTTCTGTCTCCAGGTCCCCTCACTGTTTGTTTTTTAAAAGAATTTATTATTTAAGGATGAAAATTTTTTTGGTGGAATTTACATCGTGTTGGATGAAAATAGCATTTTAGTAAGTTGATCAGACATGAAAAATATGTTTCTAGCTGTGAATATATCTACTTTTACATGTTTTTCCATTAGTTCATCCATATGAATTATGAAAAAAAATTAATTTAGGTTGAAATCATCTCTTCAAGACATATTATGAAATTGTGATATGTTAACAATGTGTTAGCTTCATATCAGTTTTCTCACCAAGAAAAAAAGAAAAAAAAAAAAGAAGAAGAAGAAAAAGTGAGGTGATGCCACCCGAAGATTTACAGTTCTAGAATGCCTACTACTGTGCTTAAGAATGAGCTCACGCAAATTAAATCCGGGTAATACTAATATACAAGCCAAACAAATAGAGAAGAAACAAGTAATTTATATGCATGATAGGGTCACTGATCACACCTTCAAATTCTACCCGAGTAAATAGCTTCAATCACAGTTGATGCATTAATTTCATAGAAGATTGTCATATAAAGCCTTTGTTGAAATAATCGTTTGAATTTTGCGACGAGCCTTTTGTAAACAGAAGTACTAACCAAATGATACAGTGTCTCCAATTTGAAATAATAAAGGAGAAGACTACTTGTCGAAGTAGTGTTCGTCAGACCAACTACCGATCCCCCACCTTAGGTTTGGACATAGTAGGGGTGTTCGTCAGTTCAAATCCGAATCGGACTGGATCGAACCAAATTGGACCAAAGACTGATTAAGATAAAAACTACGGACCGAGGATCGGACCGGATAAGAGCCGGACTGGACCAGGAACTGGACTGTGACTGGATCAGAAAAATTTGAACAGGATCGGGACTGACCAAAATAAACCAAATTTATTTTCAAGCACCGTTGGAACAAAGCTTATTAATTCTATTAATTTTTGCCAAAATCATGCTATTATTGATTTTGTTTGCTAATTCTAAAGAGCATTAGTTTGTACTTGGCATTATCTTTGACCCAAAAAAAAATCAAAAAGAAAGTCTCAGTCTCTTAACTATATTTGTTTTATTTTATTTTATTTCTAAAAATCATCGGTCCTCAGTTTGTACCGGTAAATCAAGTGGACTGGACCGGACTAGACCAAAGACCGAAGAAAGTAATTTTTTGGACCGATAACCGGACCGAATGCACTCGATCGGACTGATTTAGTCTAATCCGACCCAATCTTCGATCCGGTCAAAATAATGTACACCCTTAGGACATAGGGACCCAAATCTCTTCACTTATGTCATGTATGTGAAGGAGCTAATAGTGGACCTAGATCTTCAGCTGAGTTATGATACTTCCCTACCCTAGTCTGTTGTGTTTCATGAGACAAATGGTTTAGCGAGCCTAGACCATCAAAACGGACGTTTAAGCAGCCCACAACGTTGTCCGAAGCCTGAAGCCATTAGGATTTGGGCCTGATGCCATCCCACTAGCCCCATATTCTCGGCTTAGGGGCTTAGGGGCTTTTACTGCTGCCCGTAGGACTAAAACAGCCACATGGCAAGTTCGGCTTGGTCTAAGCTTGGCTCAAGCTCAATTTGACCAAACTCTGATTTGACTCGAGTTCGGCTGACATGCTTGACAAGTCAAGCCAAGCCTTGTGAATTTAAGGTCAGCTTAGCTGGGTTGAATTTGTTTATATGTTTTGGAAGTAAATTGTACTTTGAGTTCTAGTTAAATTTTGAATATTGGTAATTCAACTTTAAAGCATGTTAGTAATAATAAATGCTCATTGTTTTAAGTTGGGCGTTATAATCCTTTAAAGTTAAAGCATATTTCAAATCAATCACGCGAATATATGAATCATACAAGTTAAAACACAAAATATCAAAACTCAATTAAACTCGAGTTCGGCCCAAGTCAAATCCAACTTGATCAAAGTTTAGCCGGAATTCAATTTGACCACGCTTGGCTTTGTGTTCGAGGTTGGTTCCGTTGCTTAATGAGCCAAATCAAACCTAGGAAAGCCTGAGCTCAACTCGCTAAAATCCACCCCTAACTTCAGAGGGTCTACTATACACAATACAAGCTATACCACCGTCTCGTCACTGCCTTGAAAATCAATCCCCAAAACATAAGTGTTTCTCTCTTTTTGCGAAATCCTCAAAATCATCCGTGTTTTCACCGGCTTCAATGTTTTGTGTGTTCTAAGACACAAATGTTTTATCCACAAATGTTGGGATTTACATTTAACATATGCTTCATCTTAACAGGAAAACATACTACCTTGAATTTATAAATTTGAGAATAAATTAACATAAGAGCCCATACTATGCATGACTGATATATACTTAACTATTTTTATTTTAAATGCTTTATTCTTTAATTAAAAATTTTATTAATTCTCTATAATAAATACATTAATATTTGATAAAATATAAATCATAGATCTGATATTATACTATCTAACCATCATAGTAATTGGTTTTTTTTTTCCTTTTCCTTTTTTGTATTAATAGGTTGATATTGTTGTTATCGATGAGACTAACAATGGAGTTAATATTATGTCGGAGAGATGAAGACGTACGTAGAATCTAGAGGGTTTAAAATAAGTAGATAGAAAACTAAATATTTACAGTGTAGTTTCAGTGAAGTAGAAGAAGACAGTGGAAAAGTCAACATTGATGGGGTAATAATACCAAGGGTTGAGAAGTTTAGATATTTGAGCTCGATCACTGAAAAGAAAAGGGGTATTGTACATTAACCACTGCATGAAAGTGGGAGGACAAAAATGGAGAAACGCTTCAGGAGTGTTGTGTAACAAGAGGATACCGGTAGGATTAAAAGGTAAAATTTATCGTATGATAATTAGACCGACATTGTTTATATGACTCTGAGTGCTGGCTAATAAAAAGGACCCAAGTCCAGAGGTTGTTGGTAGTAGAGATAAGGATGATTCAGTAAATGTGCGGCCACACGAGATTGGATAGGATCACGAACTAGGTGATTAGAAGCAAAGTTAAAGTGACACCCATAGACTTAGAAGGTTTGGTCATATTAAGAGGAGAAGTAAGGATGCAACCTGTGAGGATGTGAGATGATTAACCTTCGAGAACGTAGGAGAGATAGTGAACGACCTAAGAAAAGCTGGAATGATGTGATTAAGCATCAATTGAAATCTTTGTGGTTTGCGAAGGACATGACTTAGGATAAGAGTTTTTGGAGGTCGAGGATTAAGGTCGTGGACCATATGTAGTTAGCTTCTTGGTTTAGCTTTGGCAGTTGGATGATAGGAGCTTGTTGTGTGTGGTATTGGATTTTTTTTTTTTTTTGAAATGCATTTGCAGTATTTCTATGTTTTTGCATATTGGTATCGCCTTTTGCTCAATAGAGTTATTAGCATCTGAATGCCAATTGTTTCAGGTACGATCCCCACCTCTCCTATGATTTTTTTAATCTTTTTTATGCTTTTATGCTGTTTGAGTATTTTTTTTAGTAGCTTGTGTTTATCCAAATTATAGTAAAATTATAATTATAATTTTATGTGGGTCTCTTGGAATTGGCTTCTCTAAGGACAAAGATGCTTGAAGAGATAAAGTTGCCTATATTTGAATCTCCCCAAATTTTATGAAAGTGGGATCTATACTGAAAATAGTTGTTGTTGTTATAATTACTATTGGAAATATCAATGTCATGATATTCGAAATTAGGATTATACATATGGTAATTAGAATCTTTTACTATCAAAATAACAACAATAACAACACCACCTCCTAGTGTGGGTCCCACTTTTGCGGGTTCTGGGGAGATTCAGATGTAGACATTCTTACTTCTACCGACATCCCTACGCATAGGGAGGCTGATTTCAGAATCTTTTATTATCAAAATCTTTATTAAAAACTTTGGCATTAATGTATAATCAATCGCTCCCAAATTTTTATTAATATTGAAAATTAGAATATTTTGTTGTGTATATTGTTCTTCTTTTAAATCGGAAGGATAAAAATAATAATATTAGAGGTGTAAAAACAGGACTCAAAATTATTATCAACACTCAACTAATAACATGGATGAAAAAAATATATTAAGATAATTATGTGAGAGAAACATATAACTCCACCAACATTCCTATCCTATTCTGTTCTTCTATAACTCCCTCTCAGTATAGTTTCCAGTATAGTAAACTTAGGGTTTATTAGTTAGTTGTTTTAAGTCCTAGGATTTCTATTTGTCGTTCCTAAATCTCAAGCTCATCTTGGAATCTCATTCTAATTTGGCTATTACAACCCCCCAATTCATAGAATCTAGTGGCTCGGCTCCCATGGCTAGCTTGCCTGACTTAAACTTTACTTGCATCATTGAAGATCATTTCAAGGAGGATCTTGATGAGGATGTCATATAGGCTATTATGCATATGGACTCTCCCCACGAAGCGCTGATGAAGTCTCATACGTTGAAGGAAGAAGGCACTAAGCTTTTCAAAACAAAGGATTACAGGTGTGCTATAAATCGGTATGAAAAATCAATCCAAAACTTGTGTGTGGTTGTTCCTGATAGTGAAAATGATGTGCATATGATGAAGGAGATTGCAATTGCCCTTAATTTAAACATAGCTGCTTGTTGGTTAAAGTTGAAGGAATTTGAACTAGCTAAATGCCAGTGTGATGTTGTTATGAATCTTGACTGTTTCAATGTGAAAGCTCATTTTCGAAGAGCACAGGCTTAGGTAAATATGGGCTTAGTGGAAGCTGCCTGGCAAGCTTAGATTTGAACCAAATAATGGAGAAGTACAAAAGGAATTAAGACAAATAGGAAAGCTGTGTGATGATCCTAATGACAACAAACTTGTTATGGAAGTTGCGAATAAGGGTAATACCTCTGCTAAAAGCTCCTCTAAAGAAGATGGTCAAGCTGTCTCTAGCCTCTTAGGCCTCTATGTTCCATCTACGAATGAAACAGTCTCCAAGGAAAGCGTTAGACTTAAACCTGGTAATCCTATTAACAAAACTGGCAAAATTTGTGATTTCGAATGTCAAAACATGCTATTGGACAATGAGAGCTGCATTGAGGATATCGGTCCATTGCAAGGTGCAGAAACAAAGTCATATATTGAGGGGAAAAACTCAAGTCATAGCACTAGGATGGGAGTACAAAAAAGTGACGAAATGGAGGAGTTGAATATGGGAGGTTGCTTAGATATAGGGTCCAACATGGAACTTGATGGACAGAACGTGACTTATGAGTCAGTTCTAACTCATAAGACATATCTGAAGGGTCATGATCACCTCATGTCTTCAGCATCTTGTTGGAATGGTATATCTGCAATCAGAGACGTTGTGTATAAGTCTCTGGGTAACTCCACCAGAAGACGTTCATTACAGCTAATTCGCCTACCACAAGCAGCTTACCAAGGAGTTGAACAGGGCGATAGTATTGAATTCTTTGATAAGCATACGATGTCATATATGGTGATGCGCATTCATCGCAGTGATCACCAAATTCAGGACAACAATTGCATGGGCAGAGGTAACCAAGAGCTTCATACATTTGATGCTTTTCAATTCTCAGCTCAGCAACACGGTAAGCAGAAGAGAGGGAAGCATTGTAGAAGGAAGCACTCTCGGGCCCAACGCAGATCGAGAAGTCAACAACCATCTCCGAAGCCAACTATTGGTGAGAACAGGTATGAACTTAAGATGTTTAATGCTAACTCAATTTCTTGGTACAGGGAGGACTGCAATATTGGAAAACGAATAAAGCGTTGGAGGTGAAATGGGACTGCCAAATTTGATCAGGACGCTCGTATTAAAAGTCTATGTGGCAAAAGGACAGATAAATGATCAAGGTTGGAAGAAGTTCCTCTGAAAAAAAAAAAAAAAAACGTGTCATTTGTCAAGAGAACAATAACGGGGGTTGTAATAGAGTTGGTTGTAACATCTATATGGTTCCTAGGACAAACGTTGCAGGTATGAATGTAGGTTAGTTATCTGCTCCTCTTGTATTACTGTCATTTGTACTTGAATATAATATGCATTACCCTACTGTCCAAAAAAAAAAATCGTAAATAAATTTTATTTTTTAAAAATATATTTATATAGATAGGTAGAGGGTTTGGTNNNACAATTTATTTAACAAAAACAAAGCAGAGGAGGAGAAAGTAAAATATATTTTTTCTATATTCTATTGGTAAAAGATCTCCAAAAGTTTCTAGTCGAGCTACGTATGATTTGAGTCGTATAACAACAAATTGAGTATGGAAGCTCAGCTAGGCGCGACCATGGCTCAACTTCATAAAAGCTCAATTCGGATTCAGTTCAACCAAACTTTGCATCCACTCAAGCTCTTGGTGTTCAACTTGGCTCGTTTATTATCTTTAATTCCAATTTTAATTCTCTACTTAGATTGAGGGTAAGGAAGACAGTATGGAAGCACAAAGTGAGTTGATAAAGAATAATGACTCCCATGCTCTTGTTCGAACGGTGAGTAAGGAGAAATAAAGAGGAGTTCATAATAGAGACCCGTACCCCTTACCTATCCTTTCATATATTTTCTTAACACACTATTTCAATTGTAAAAAGGATTAAGTCATTAATCAAAATAGGAAAAAAAAAATGTTAATTAATCCCCGTTACTCCTCTCCGTTACGTTCATCCGTAGACCGAGAATTTGTCAATGGGTGGAGACAGAAGTGACATCATGTTGAGTTTTATATATAATGAACCTGAAACAAACAAATAATGCATAAAAATCTAACTAAGGTTTAAATTTAAAATCAAGTGAAAATGGGTGAAGTCACGGGTGGGCTACTAAGTAGTAACAAGGCCCCAGGGTACACGTACAATTATTTGCGCTCTATGATTAGTCCTGAAAAAAACAAACAATGCATACAAACCCTAGTGAGATTCGAAACTCGGGACGGATTGACAATGATTGGATTGACTTGACTTATATTTGCACTCAAAATCTCTTAATTGTCATGTATTCCCAAGAGCTCATGAACACCTACTTATCTCTCTTGCACCGATTGATTTCTTTTGGTTGATGTTTGGACCTCTGCTTTAGCAAAGTCGAGCTACTATTCGCTCATGACAGAAAAAACTTCTCCCATTATAGATTTTTCCCATTCAGAAGACTAGAATACAAAACTTTACTTAAAAAGAACAAGTGTCAAACTATTTAAACGAACATATGTTCATTATTCCCGCTAATATGGATCAAGGAAAAGATTTCTGATAGATTCGCATTCATTTTCTTCTCCTCCCTTTCATTACATGCCCTTCTATTAACTTTCCCTTTCTTCCTCTGAATATAATTCAAAGTTTCAAACATAAATTTCTCAATTTTCAAATATTTCTTTATTTCCTATAATAAAACAAGCATAAAAGAAGAAGGAAAGCTAGAAAAGGCAGCCAGACATGCAAGTTGAAGTTAGTGATCAGTCAAGAGGAGAAAGGAAAGATAAGGCACAGAATGAAAGAGATGAGTATTATAACGTATGTCATGTCAGCCGTTGATGCAACATCAAGGTGAAATTTGTGCTTGTTGAGGTCATGACCTAATTAGAGTTGACAACACCCAAAAGCCCTCGCTGGCCACTTGATTATGTATGCAGATAAATAATAATTAATGATGATGCTAGAAACTCCAAAAACGTTTTATTCCCACCATTAGCTACTAATCGTTTTTTCTGATTGTACAGATTTTTACCTACCCGTTTAAGGAAATTGATTAATTAATTCAATAATAATTTATTCACCCTAAAATATGAAAAGCTATTTAGGGTAGGCCATGAGCAAATGTCAATTTCCACCAATTACAAGGAACCTTTGGATAACTGTATGGATTAGAGATTGATTGCATGGGATGAGATTTCAGGGGCTGAGTTGGATCCTTAAACCAATTACAGTTGGCCATTAGCAGCTATTTCAAGCAATTAGAAAAAGGAGGAGCTAAAAAAAAGACTAGAAAATTGATTCAATTCTTCTTTTTGTTCGTTTTTTTTTTAATATAGGAAAGGATGAATTCATTAATTGAAAGTCATATGCTACTTGCAATGAATATCAAATTCAAACAAATTCATAACTAAAATAATAAATCAAAACCTATGATTAAAAAAAAACTCATTAAAATTCTTCTGAACACTTCTACTCTTATCAATCCTTGATTCATAATACAACTTTTAACAAGTAAATCCACTAATCTAAGAAAAATCATTATTGGCAACAACCAATAGTTACACAAATATGAAACATAGATTACAATTGGATACAGTCACAACGTTACATCTATCAGAATCTTATCTAGATAGCATGTTGGGGTAAGGCCTCATATATGGTAGAATAAGGCTTAAAAGATTTAAAATGACTACCTATATCACCCAAGGTACACCTTCTTTTTTTTAGGGAGCCAGCTCTTACGAACTCCACAATTACGCATGCTAGTTGTGAATCACTCTTAGATTGGGTGACCTCTTGATAAGTTTTCTAAGATAGTGTGTGAGTAAAAACAAAGTATATTAGAAAGGCTCGTGATGATTTGTAGGACTAGTCGTTGATCCTTTAAGATATTCTCAAAAACTGTCCGTGGCCAGAAAGGCGCTGAGCATTAAAGATTGTATATTAGAGACCCATAACCGTAAGCTGTGTCACTAGACGCGAGAGCTTTAGGTAGTGGCTTAAAGGGAAAAGGATCTCGAATTAGACTACTAGTCATGAGGATGCTTGAGCCATTCAATTTGTGAGGCATAAGAAGGATGTTGTGTTCTTTAAGTGAGGGTGATTATAACACCTAGATATGGCAGAATTGAGGCCTAAAGGACTTGAAATGACTATCCATATCACCAAATATGCATCTTTTTTTTTAGGGGTCCTACTCTCAAGAACTCCATTATTAGACGTGCAAGTTGTGGATCACTATCATAATGAGTGACTTCTTAGGAAGATTTTCAAGGTAGCGTGTGAGTAAGAACAGAGC
>NCQT01106850.1:0-14826 GCA_002740465.1 Stenocereus thurberi
ATATATATATATAATCAAGTAATCATTAACTTATGAATTAAAAGAGACATCTAGAATAAATGGGTTTGCCTAATTGAACAGTTTTTTAGCTTTTAAATAAAATTTAAAAGTAAAGAACTAAAGATGGCTACGTTGAAAATATACAATGATTCAAAATTAACCCAACTTCATTTATGCCCGATTCGATTTATACCTGATCCGATATTGACGAAAACATTAAACTAAATCCCACCGGCCACAAATTCCTATTGACCCATACCCGATCCGAACGGAGTTGCTGGAGACAACCCGAAAGAGACCCGACCCGAACTCCACCCGAACCGAATCCGTACCGACCCGAACATGGCACCCGTAAGTGCCCTGAGCCGAATCGAACCCGACCCGAACATAGTTCACCCGAAAGTGATTCGAATTGAACTAAGACTTGACCCGTACCCGACCCGAATGATCCATTTGCCAGGTCTAATAAGACAACAAAGGAAAATCTAATTTTCACTTATACTTTTTGGGCTTTGCTTATTTAGGTATGTATGGACTTCTGCTCCACCCAACAAAAATGTATGGACTAAGCAGATCCGCCCTTTGGGGGGGGATTGTTGAGAGGTCATGTGCATGATCTATAGATTTGAAGTATTGACTGACAGGCTACCATAGAAAAGAAACAGATGATACATAATGAGAATGTTTTCTTTGATTTGCTCTAATCCAAAGTAGAAGAAATTTCTAATAATAACTCTAGATTGTACTTTCTTCTCACCGGGGCTTGAATTGAAATTTGTAGAAATAATTAAATTGCCTTCTAGAAATATCCCCAGGTGGAGAGACCATAAATTGGTTGCTGTGAGTCGAGGACTTGTAACAAAACACTATGCGTAAAGACTCATATTTATCACCCTGTTATTCCATTTGAAATTAAAGAAAACTTTGGGGACAAATAATGAACCAACTTTGTATGTAAAAACATGATAATGGTGATTTCTGTACTGTGTGCATTTATATGGATGATATAACCTATTTGGGATCCTTGGAAACTCTAGTGGCTAAATTTAAATTGTGCATGGAAAAGGAGTTTGAAATGACAGACTTGGGTATGTTACAGTATTCTCTTGGGCTTGAGGTGTAGCAAGTTGAAGACGGCATTTTTGTGTCTCAAAGAAAATATGCCAGAGATCTTCTTTCAAGGTTTGGAATGTATAACTGCAAGGCTATTGCCACACCCATGAACACAAATGAAAAATTACAGCTTGCAAATGGTACAAAGGTTGCTGAACTAAGTCGGTACAGGAGCTTGATTGGTGGGCTGAATTAGTTGACACACACTCGTCCTGATATAACATTTTCTGTAAGTGTGTTATCTAGCTTCATGCATAATCCCACCAAACTACATTTTGGAGCTGCAAAAAGGATGTTACGATGCATTGTAGGAGCTGTTGATTTTGGAATTTGGTATTCCAATAACTTAGATTTGAAGCTGTTTGGGTACAGTGACAATGATTGGGCAGGATGCACTGATGATAGAACAAGCACTTCAGGACATGTTTTCGGGCTGAGTTCTGGAGCAATTTCTTGGAGTTCGAAGAAGCAAGATATAGTCGCTCTTTCATCATTAGAACCGGAGTACATAGCTGCAACTTTTGCGGCATGTCAAGCTGTATTTTTAAGAAGGTTACTGGCTGACCTTCATAATTAGAATTAAGAACAGGAAGCGACATGGATATTTTGTGATAGCAAAGCTACTATTGCAATGACTAAGAACCCAGCCTATCATAGCAAAACCAAACATATTGACATCCACTATCATTTCATCCAAAGTCTCGTAGCAAAAGGGAGAAATAGTGTTGAAGTTTTGTGGTACCAATGAACAGGTTGCAGATATTCTCACAAAGGCACTCCCACGAGCCAAGCATGATTATTTCAGGCTGAAACTTGGAGTACGTGATTTTCAAGCAAGGAGGAGTGTTGAATGGTGCTCCTAAATAACTAAATATGTTCCTAATTTTCGGCTAGTAGTTGGAGTAATGGTTAGTTTATCTGTTTCAGTTTTCCTTATTTAGGCACTAAGTTAATTAGTGGAATAATGGAGTAATGGGTCATATCTCAGTAGTTGCATATTTTTAGCTTTTTTTCAGTTTTGGTTGTAAAGGCTATTTAACATCCTGATTTCTCAGTTTTGAGGGGTGTGAATGCCATTGGTATAATTCTCCTTTTGATTTTTCTATTCCAACTCCCTATTCCAACATGTCTTGCATATAATCTGTTGAGTGTTGGTCAATTGATAGAGAATGGATATTCAATAGTGTTTGATGATACTGTTGCACTGTTCATGATAAAAAGACGGATGTGACGAATTAAAATTGTGTCTTTGTTGCTCAGACAAGTGAAGTACCAGAGTTGTGACACTTGCGATATGGTCATTTGAATATTAAAGGGTTGTAACTATTAGGCACCAGAAACATAGTTGTTGGGTTGCCTAAGATCAGTGCACTTCGTTTTTGTGAGGAATATGTCTATGGCAAGTAGCCTCAACCGTCGTTTCTTAAAGGCAAGGCTTGGAGAGCCACTAACGGTTTGGAGTTGGTTCATGCGGATTTATGTGGGCCTATGTCAATTGAGTCATTTGGTGTAAGTCGTTTTTTCATGCTCTTCACTGATGATTATAGTCGTATGGGTTGAGTATATTTCTTGAAACATAAATCTGAAACTTTTGAAAATTTTAAGAAATTCAAAGCTTTCATGGAGAAACAAAGTGACTATTAGGTTAAGGCCCATCGTACTGATAGAGGTGGCGAATTTGTTTCAAATGAATTTAACAATTTCTGTGAAGTGCATGGAATTTGCCTGCAAGCTCACCCACAGGTTCAGCTGCAAGTTCTCCAATAAGGTCACCAGCAAGTTCACTTGGTAGAACGTTATCATCCAGTGATGAGGAGCCTTCAGTCGTGCAGATATCATTATGAAGGTCAATAAGGGACAGAAAGCCGAACCCCAAATATGCTGCTGATCTATCTACTTTCGGTTCATTTGTCCTATGTGTGTCTGAGCCCAGAAGTTATGTTGAAGCAGCGGAAGCATCCGAATGGTAGGAAGCAATGATTGAAGCGATTGAACATAAGCGGACTTGGGAGTTGGTGGATTTGCCAGAAGACAAATCTCCTATTGGATTCAAATGGGTGTTCAGATTGAAGTATCATGCAGACAGGAGCATGCAGAAGTATAAAGCAAGGCTTGTGACTAAAGGTTATGTATAGCATCAAGGTATTGACTATAATGAAGCATTTTCACCTATTACTCATTTTGAAATAGTGAGAACTTTTCTATCTCTTGCTGCATGGTTAAGGTTACCAATATACCAATTTGATGTGAAATCTGCATTTCTTAGTGGTGATTAGAAGAGGAAGTTTATGTGTTGCAACCTGAGGGGTTTGTTGCTCAGAGCAGTGAAAACAAGGTCTACCGGCAGAGAAAAGCTCTTTATGGGCTTAAACAAGCACCACAAGCATGGTACAAAAGGATTGACTTTTACTTTCTACAAAATGGTTTCGAGAGAAGTGAAAATGAACCAACTTTGTATGTAAAACGACATGATAATGGTGATTTTTGTATTATTTGCATTTATATCGATGATATGATTTATTTGGGATCCTCGAAAACTCTGGTTGATGAATTTAAATTGTGCATGGAAAAGGAGTTTGAAATGACAAACTTGGGTATGTTACAGTATTTTCTTGGGCTTGAGGTGAAGCAAGTTGAAGACGACATTTTTGGGTCTCAAAGAAAATATGCCGGAGATCTTCTTTCTAGGGTTGGGATGTATAATTGCAATGCTGCAGCCACTCCCACGAACAAGTTTAAACTTTTGGTTGAGTTGGTTCTTGAACATGGTATCAAAGCTGATGGTGCATTTGATTGGGCGAAAAAGATGTGACATAGTGGATCTCATGGATGAGCTTGGTGAAGTGACACATGGGTGTTGATCGAGCGGGAACACATGTGCTGCAACGTGGCTCGATAGCATTGATAAGCTCTCGAGTGGTATTATAGAAAAAGCACCATGGACAAGAGCGGGAAAAACACATGGAATGCACGGTCGATGCTCCTAGAACAGTGTGGATGGCATGGAGGCTCGTTGTAAAGCAGTATGCAAACTCTGTGGAGTAGAGTGTGAGTGTACTCTTGATGGTGGCTTGACACCTTGGTTAGGACTTCTGCTCAAGGGGGAGCTTGTACTTTGATGTGGTTCGTAGCAGACTCATGTGTGAGGGGGAGATTGTTGAGAATGCACACATGAGTGGAGTCCCACATTGAAAATTTGAAGGGAAGGACCATGGTATATAAGAGAAGTAGGCTACTCCTCCTATTGCCAATTGGGTTAGGATGAAATCTCACTTAGGTTTGTTCCCATGGGCCTTGGCTGAAGTGGACTCCCTCCTTGAATCTCCCATCATGTTGAATGGTGCTCCTAAATCACTGGGATATGTTCATAACTTTCAACTAGTAGTTGCAGTAGGTTAGTTTATCTATTTCAGTTTTTCCTTATTTAGGCACTAAGTTAATTAGTGGAATAATGGAGCAATGGGTCATATCCTAATTAGTTGCATATTTTTAGCTTTGCCCGTTGTGGTTGTAAAGGCTATTTAATAGCTTGATTTCTTAGTTCTGAGGAGTGTGAATGCAACTGGTACAATTCTCCTTTTGATTTTTCTATTCTAACTCCCTGCTACAATAAATTCTTGGTATCAGAGCAATACTTTGATAGAGTTTAAAAAAAAAAACAGAATGGCAAGGGCACCCAGCCGTTCATATTCACAGTAAAAAGTAAAAGCCTAAGCAAAAAGCACTCCTCAAAGGAGCCAGGTTGGGTTTTTAAACTGGGAGTTATTCTTGGTAAAGTAAGAGAGAACCAAGTTTTTACACTCACACGTCAAAGAGAGCCCCTAAATACTTTGACCACCCAAATCGTGTGATAGCCATGGCCAACAACTTCAATTCTTCCTCTCAACCTCTAAAACCTATGTTCAAAGGTAACAAGTACCACCTATGGAGCCTGAAAATGAAAACCATGTTCAAGTCCCGAGAGTTATGGGATTTGGTGGAAAGTGGCTACCCAGACCAGGCACATGCACAACCAAGTCAGCAGTTGAAGGAGACCACGAAGAAGAATGCAAAGGCTCTATTTCTCATCCAATCAGCCATGGATGACGAGATTTTCCCCCAAATAGCAGTAGGAATAACTTCTCATGAAGCATAGGAGACACTCAAGAAAGAGTTTTTGGATGAAAAGAAGGTAATCACAGTTAAACTATAATCCCTTAGGTGAGAATTTGAGACTTTAGCCATGAAATCGAAAGAACCTGCGCAAGAATATCTGTCTAGAGTATCAGGAATTGTAAGCCATATGAGAACATATGGTGAAAGTCTCAGTAATAAAATTGTTGTCAGTAAGGTGTTGAGGAGTTTAACCTCGAATTTTGGTCATGTTGTTGCTGTCATTGAGGAGTCCAAGGATCTCTCCTAATACAACTTTGATGAGCTTATGGGTTCACTTTTAGCCCATGAGCTCACGATTAATAGGCCTTCTAATAAAGCAGAAGAGAAGGCTTTTCAGATGAAGGGGGAGACCAATAGGACCAAGCAAGAAAATTCACCAGTGAAAAACCAAGGCAGATGAGGCTACCATGGTTGTGGACATGGTCATGGACGAGGACGATGTTCATTTTCTGGAAAGAGCAACATCCAGTGTCATTATTATAAGAAATTCGAGCACAATGAATTTGAATGTTGGACTAAACAGAAGAATGAGCAGAAGCACGCCAATCTGACTGAGAAGTTGCAGGAGCATAATCACTTATTTATGGCTCAATCTTCTATCGAGTCTGCATCTGGTGATATTTGGTTCGTTCATAGTGGGTGCTCGAATCACATGTCTGGCACAAGGTCTTTGCTGAAGGAGGTTGATGAGTCACAAAAATCAGATGTTACGCTTCCAAATGGCACATTAATCAACATTGAAGGCCAAGGTACTCTTGCTGTCAATTCCTCTTATGGTGGTGTTCAACATATTTATGATGTGTAGTACGTCCCGTGTCTTGCATATAATCTGTTGAGTGTTGATCAATTGATGGAGAATGGATATTCAATAGTGTTGATGATAACTCTTGCACTGTTCATGACAAAAAGACGGGACAAAGATTTTTTAGTGTTCAAATGATCAAAAATAAAATGTTACCCTTTGATGTGGCAAATGAAAATTGTGTCTTAATTGCTCAGACAAGTGAAGTAGCAGACTTGTGGCACTTACAATATGGTCATTTTAATATTAAAGGGTTCCAACTATTAGGCAACAGAAACATGGCTGTTGGGTTGCCTAAGATCAGTACACTACGTTTTATGAGGGATGTGTCTATGGCAAGCAGCGTAGACCTTCCTTGCCTGAAGGCAAGGCTTGGAGAGCCACTAACTATTTGGAGTATATTCATGCTGATTCATGTGGTCCTATGTCAGTTGAGTCATTTGATGGAAGTTGTTTTTTTCTGCTCTTCACTAATGATTGTAGTCGTATGAGCTGTGTATATTTCTTGAAACATAAATTTGAGACTTTTGAAAATTTTAAGAAATTCAAAGCTTTCTTGGAGAAACAAAGTGACTATAAAGTTAAGGCCCTTTACAGAGGTGGTGAATTTGTTTCAAATGAATTTAACAATTTCTGTGGAGTGCACATAATTCGCAGAGAGCTCACAGCACCATACACACAAGAGCGAAATGGTGTTGCTGAGCAAAAGAATCGGACTATAGTTGAGATGGGAAGAAGCATGATAAAGGCAAAGGTAATTCTAAACAATTTTGGGCAGAGGCGGTAGGTACAACAGTTTACCTTCTAAATATTTCACCTACAAAAGCAATCTACAATATAACTCTTTATGAAGCATGGAAGGGTAGCGAGCCCAGGATAAGCCACTTTCAAGTTTTTGGTTGTATAGGTTATGCTATGGTACACTCACACGTCGTAAGCGAGATGCAAAATCTGAGAAATGTATTTATATTGGATATAGCACTCAGTCCAAAGCTTATAAATTATATAATTCCATGAGTGGGAAAGCGATGATAAGTAGGGACGTAATATTTGATGAGACTGCAAGTTGGGATTGGGGTGAGGGACACGTACAACAAGTTGGGATTCTTCATTCTAAAAATCTTATTCTAACCCTGCAAGTGTGCCTATAACTGTGACTATAAGTTCTCCTACTAGTTCACTTGCAACCTACCCACGGGTTCAGCTGCAAGTTCTCCAACAAGGTCACCAGAAATTCACCTGACAGAACGTTAATATCCAGGGATGAGGAGCCTTCAGCCATGCAGATATTATTACGAAGGTCAACAAGGGATAGAAAGCCAAACCCCAAATATGCTACTAGTCTATCGATTTCTGGTTCATTTATCTTGTATGTGTGTGAGCCCACAAGATCTGTTCAAGCAGTGGAAGCATCGGAATGGCAGGAAGCAATGATTGAAGAAATGACGGCGATTCAACATAAGCGGGCCTCATAGTTGGTGGATTTGCCAGAAGACAAATCTCTTATTGGACTCAAATGGGTGTTCAAATTGAAGTCTCATACAGACAAGACCATACAAAAGTATAAAGCAAGGCTTGTGGCTAAAGGCTATGCACAGCATCAAGGTATTGACTTTAATGAACCATTTTCAATTGTTGCTCGTTTTTGAAATGGTGAGAACTCGTCTATCTCTTACTGCATCATTAAGGTTACCAATATACCAATTTGATGTGAAATCTACATTTCTTAATGATGAGTTAGAAGAGGAAGTTTATGTGTTGCAACCTAAGGCGTTCGTTGTTCAGGGCATTGAACACAAGGTCTACCAGCTTAGAAAAGCTCTTTATGTCCTTAAACAAGCACCACAAGCATGGTACCAGAGGATTGACTCATACTTTCTGCAAAATGGTTTCGGGAGAAGTGAAAATGAACCAACTTCGCATGTAAAACGACATGATAATGGTGATTTCTATATCGTGTGCATTTATGTAGATGATATGATCTATTTAGGATCATCGAAAACTCTGGTGGTTGAATTTAAATTGTGCATGAAAAGGGAGTTTGAAATGACAGACTTGGGTATGTTACAGTATTTTCTTGGGCTTAATGTGAAGCAAGTTGAAGATGGCATTTTTGTGTCTCAAAGAAAATATGCCAGAGATCTTCTTTCCAGGTTTGAGATGTATAACTGCAAGGATGAGACCACTCCCATGAATACAAATGAAAAATTATAGCTTGCAGATGGTACAGAGGTTGCTAAACCAAGTCTGTACAAGAGCCTGATTGGTGGGCTAAATTATTTGACACACACTCGTCCTGATACAACATTTTCTGTAAGTTTGATGTCCAGGTTCATACATAATCCGACCAAACAACATTTTGGAGCTGCAAAAAGGGTGTTATGATACGTTGCAGGAACCGTTGATTTTGGAATTTGGTATTCCAGTAACTCAGATTTGAAGCTGTTTAGGTACAGTGACAGTGACTGGGTAGGATGCACTAATGATAGACAGAGCACTTCGGGGCATCTTTTTGGGCTGAGTTCTAGAGCAATTGCTTGGAGTTCAAAGAAGTAAGATTAAGTCGCTCTTTCATCGTCAGAAGCAGAGCACATAGCTGCAACTTCCACGACATGTCAGGCTGTATGGTTAAGAAGGTTATTGGCTGAACTTCATAATCAGAAGCAAGAACAGGAAGCGACAGTGATATTTTGTGATAATAAAGCTACTATTGCAATGACTAAGAACCCAACCTATCATAATTGAACCAAACATATTGACATCTGCTATCATTTCATCTGAGCTTTGTAGCAAAGGGAGAAATAGCATTGAAGTTTTGTGGTACCAATGAATAGGTTGCAGATATTCTAACAAGGCACTCCCACTAGCGAAGCATGATTATTTCAGGCTGAAAGTTGGAGTACGTGATTTTGAAGCAAGGGGAAGTATAGAATGGTTCTCCTAAATCACTATGATATGTTCCTAACTTTCAGCTAGTGGTTGCAGTAATGGTCAGTTTATCTATTTCAGTTTTTCCTTATTTAGGCACTAAGTTAATTAGTGGAATAATGGAGTAATGGGTCATATCTTAGTTAGTTGCATATTTTTAGCTTTTTTTGTTTTGGTTGCAAAGGCTATTTAACAGCCCGATTTCTCAGTTCTGAGGAGTGTGAATGCAATTGGCATAATTCCCCTTTTGATTTGTGAGTGTAAAAATTAGGTTCTCTCTCTTACTTTACCAAGAATAACTCCCAGTTAAAAAACCTAACCTGGCTACTTTGAGGAGTGCTTTTTGCTTTGGCTTTTACTTTTTACTTGTGAATATGCAAGGCTGGATGCACTTGCGTTTCTGTTTTGCTTTTTTTTTTTTTTTAAAACTCTCTCAAAGTATTGCTATGATGCCAAGAATTTTTTACAGTAGGGAGTTGGAATAGAAAAATCAAAAGGGGAGTTATACCAATTGCATTCGCGCTCCTCAGAACTGAGAAATCGGGCTGTTAAATAGCCTTTACAACCAAAATACAAAAAGCTAAAAATGTGCAACTAACTAAGCTATGACCCATTACTCCTTTATTCCACTAATTAACTTAGTGCCCACATAAGCAAAAACTAAAACAGATAAACTGATCATTATTGCAACTAGTAGCTGAAAGTTAGGAACATATCCTAGTGATTTAGGAGAACCATTCAACGTCCCCCTTGCATCAAAATCACATACTCCAAGTTTCAGCCTGAAATAATCATGCTTGGCTCGTGGGAGCGCCTTTGTGAGAATATCTGCAACCCGCTCATTGGTACCACCAAACTTCAATGCTATTTCTTCCTTTGCTACAAGACCTCAGATGAAATGATAGCGGATGTCAATGTGTTTGGTTCTACTATGATAGGTTGGATTCTTAGTCATTGCAGTAGTAGCCTTGTTATCATAAAATATCATTGTCGCTTCCTGTTCTTGCTTCGTGTTATGAACGTCAGCCAATAATCTTCTTAACCATACAGCTTGACATGTTGTGGAAGTTGTAGCTATGTACTTTGCTTCTGACGATGAAAGAGCGACTTCATCTTGCTTCTTTGAACTCCAAGAAATTACTCTAGAACTCAGCCCAAAAACATGTCCCGAAGTACTCCGTCTATCATCAGTGCATCCTGCCCAGTCAGTATCACTGTACCCAAACAGCTTCAAATCTGAGTTACTGGAATACCAAATTCCAAAATCAACAGTTCCTACAATGTATTGTAACACCCTTTTTGCAGCTCGAAAATGTTGTTTGGTCAGATTATGCATGAACCTAGACATCACACTTACAGAAAATGTTATATCAGGACGAGTGTGTGTCAAATAATTCAGCCCACCAATCAGGCTCTTGTACAGACTTGGTTTAGCAACCTCCGTACCATCTGTAAGCTATAATTTTTCATTTGTATTCATAGGAGTGGTTGCATCCTTGCAGTTATACATCTCAAACCTAGAAAGAAGATCTCTCGCATATTTTCTTTGAGACACAAAAATGCCGTCGTCAACTTGGCTCACCTCAAGCCCAAGAAAATACTGTAACATACCCAAGTCTGTCATTTCAAACTCCTTTTCCATGCACAATTTAAATTCAGCCACCAGAGGTTCGTAGGATCCCAAATAAACCATATCATCCACGTAAATGCACACAATATAGAAATCACCATTATCATGTCGTTTTACATACAAAGTTGGTTCATTTTCACTTCTCTCAAAACCATTTTGCAGAAAGTATGAGTCAATCCTTTTGTACCATGCTCATGGTGCTTGTTTAAGCCCATTAAGAGCTTTTCTAAGCTGGTAGACCCTGTTTTCACTGCCCTGAACAACAAACTCCTTAGGGTGCAATAGATAAACTTCTGTTTTCAACTCACCATTAAGAAATGCAGATTTCACATCAAATTGGTATATTGGCAACCTTATTGATGCAGCAAGGGATAAAAGAGTTCTCCACCGATTCAAAACGAGCAACAGGTGAAACGTTTCATCAAAGTCAGTACCTTGATGTTGTGTGTAGCTTTTAGCCACAAGCCTTGATCTATAATTTTGTGTGCTCCCGTTTGCAGGATACTTCAATTTAAACACCCATTTGAAGCCAACAAAAGATTTGTCTTCTGGTAAATCCACCAACTCCCACGTCCAGCTATGTTCAATCGCCCTCATTTCTTCAATCATTGCTTCCTGGCATTCTGATGCTTACGCTGCTTCAACATAACTTGTGGGCTCAGACACAAATAGGGCAAATGAAGTGGAAGTAGATATATTAACAGTATATTTGGGGGTTGGCTTTCTATCCCTTGTTGACCTTCATAATGATATCTGCACGGCTGAAGGCTCCTCATCACTGGATGATAACATTCTGTCAGGTGAACTTGCTAGCGACCTTCTTGGAGAACTTGCAGCTGAACTTGTGGGTGAGCTTGCAGGTGAACCAGTGGGCAAACTTGCATTCACAGTTGCCAGACACACTTGCAGGGTCAAAATCAGATTTTTTGAATAAAGAATCTTCTATTAAAACACCTTGCTGTACGTGTTCCTCACCCCAATCCCAACTTGCAGTCTCATCAAATATTACGTCCCTGCTTATCATTATTTTTCCACTCATGGAATTATACAATTTATACGCTTTGGACTGAGTGCTATATCCACTAAAAATATATTTCTCAGAAATTTACATCTAGCTTATGACGTGTGAGTGTACAACCAAAAATTTGTAAGTGGCTTACCTTGGGCTTGCTACCCTTCCAAGCTTCATGAAGAGTCATATTGTAGACTGCTTTTGTAGGTGAAATATTAAGAAGGTAAAGTGTTGTACCTACCGCCTCTGCCCAAATTTGTTTAGGATGACCTTTGCCTTCATTATGCTTCTTCCCATCTCAACCAGAGTCCGATTCTTTCGCTCGGCAACACCATTTCGCTCTGGTGTGTATGGTGCTGTGAGCTGTGTGCGAATACCATGCACTTCATAGAAATTGTTAAATTCATTTTAAACAAATTCACCACCTTTGTCTGTACGACGGGCCTTAACTTGACAGTCACTTTATTTCTCCACGGAAGCTTTGAATTTCTTGAAATTTTCGAAAGTTTCAGATTTATGTTTTAAGAAATACACCCAGCTCATACGACTATAATCCTTAACGAAGAGCAGAAAAAAAAACGACTTCCACCAAATGACTCAACTGACATAGGACCAAATAAATCAGCATGAACCAACTCCAAAAAGTTAGTGGCTTTCCCTTTAGGAAACGATGGTCTGCGTTGCTTGCCATGGACACATCCCTTACAAAAACAAAGTGCATTGATCTTAGGCAACCCGACAACCATGTTTCTGTTGCCTAATAGCTACAACCCTTTAATATTCAAATGACCATATCGCAAGTGCCACAAGTCTGCTACTTCACTTGTCTGAGCATCTAAGACACAATTTTCATTTGCCACATCAAAGGGAAACATTCTGTTTTTAGTCCTTTAAATACCAAAAAAAATTTGTCCCGTCTTTTTGTCATGAGCAATGCAATAGTTATCATAAACACTACTGAATGTCCATTCTCCATCAATTAACAAACACTCAACAGATTATATGCAAGAGACAGGACATACTGCAGATCATAAATATGCTGAACACTACCATCAGAGGAATTGACAGCAACAATACCTTGGCCTTCAATGTTGATTGATGTGCCATTTGGAAGCATGACATCTGATTTTTGTGACTGATCAACCTCCTTCAACAAAGACCTTGTCCCAGAGATGTGATTCGAGCACTCGCTACCAACGAACCAAACATCACCTGATACAGCCTCCATAGAAGATTGAGCCATAAACAAGTGATTATCCTCTTGCAACATCTCAGTAAGATTGGAATGCTTCTGCTCATTCTTCTGTTTAGTTCGACATTTAAATTCCTTGTGCCTGAATTTCTTGCAATAACGACACTGGATATTGCTCTTTCCAGAAAATAAGCATGTCCTCATCCTCGACCATGACCACGACCATGGTAGCCTCCTCTGCCTTGGTTTTTCATTGCTGAATTTTCTTACTTGGTCGTGTTGGTCTCCCCTTCATCTGAAAAGCCTTCTCTTTTGCTTTTTCAGAAGGCCTATTAATCCTGACCTCATGGGCTAAGAGTTATAAGCTCATCAAAACAATATTAAGATAGATCCTTGGACTCCTCAATGGCAACAACAACATGATCAAAATTCGAGGTTAAACTCCTCAACATCTTACTGACAACAATTTCATTGCTGAGACTTTCACCATATGTTCTCATATGGCTTACAATTCCTGATACTCTACAGCCATATTCTTGTACAGGCTCTTTCAATTTCATGGCTAAAGTCTCTGATGGCTAATTTTAGAATAACGGCCACTTCCCTTGAAATAAGGGAGGTGGTGGCTATCATTAAGGGAAGGAGGTCATGCAGCTATGTGCTACATAACCTTCCTAAGCTAAGGGAATATACACACTGATTAAATATCCGAAAACTTCTAAGCGCAAAAATCACCTAAGAGCATCCTTTCTCAAAACACTCCCTCTCTGTTTAATGCAAAACCACCGCCTGTGTTACTTCGATGGGTTTGAGACGTGGACATTCATCGGGACTCTGGTAGCCACTGGGACACGACTCGTAGAACAAAAGACGACAAGTATTCAGTTTGCTTTCGCCTGATTTGGGTATGTCCTAACTAATTGTTTCGCAGTGGTATCAGAGCGACTTTCATCGTTTTTGTTCTCGAATAAATAGATGTATACTTAATTTTGGGGTTAAATTCGTGCCTAAGTTTCAAACTTCTATTATATGAAATGTACCTGTATGCCTTTGTTTTTTTTTTTTTTGGTATATGCTATCTGCATCATGTCAATAAAATAATTTAGAAATAGGTTTTTGGAAAACACACGTACCATCAGCCGCCGCTATGACCGCCCAGAAGGGTGGTGCGTGGGTGCACCCGCCGCCATGAGAGTGTAGTTTTCTCTCTTTCTTCCTCGATTTGACCTCCATGTCTCTCGATCTACCGTCTGCCACAGACAACGCCTTCAGAAGCCCAGAAGGGGCGGCGCATGGGATGCACGCGCCACCGCGAACGTGCATAGTACCGGCGAGATCACCATCGGCTGATCTATGCGATGGCGACGGTGGTTTCTGCGTAGGGACACCGGGAAGGGAGATCGAGAGCTTTTTTGGAGGGGGCGACGGTGGTGAACATCATGTGGTGTTTTTTGGGGGTGCCGTAAAAACTGGGAAGACCAAGTAAGCGAGGGGGCCGAGCTTGGTGCTCGGAATCCATGGCGCCAACACCTAGTGTTCTCTTTCTTTTGAGTAGAGAGAGAGAGAGAGGAGAACACAGAGAGAAAAATGAGAGAGAGATAGAGGCAACGAGAGGCAAGAAAAGAAGAGAGAGAGAATGCTTCGAGATCTTCAGGGGGGTCCATATTAAAAGGGGGCACGGCCCCCGACCCCCGCATATATACAAATTTTTTTTTTTGAGTGTCCATATTTTATTAATTTTGAGCCCCGTTTTTTTATATATATATATATTTTTGTTATTGAGTTTAATTCTAAATATTTTTTTGTGCTTCAAAGCTTGAGTAGTTTAACATGGCATTAACCTCATGTCCTGGCCACAAAAATGTGTTTATTTGTTTTATTATGGCCGAAATTTAAATTCTTTATGACTGTGTGTCGTGTCGTTTTCATACATGCCTATAAAATACATGATACATGAATAGGTTTCATGTAATTAAATATGTAAGCTTGTAAGG
>NCQT01106894.1:886-11025 GCA_002740465.1 Stenocereus thurberi
TGATAATGTTTTTTGGATGCAAACAAGAGTTATTTGATGTTTTTAGTTGTTGATTGAGTTTGGATCATGCCAGGATTTAGGGTTATTCTTGAGCATGCAAGCTTAAGGTTGGAAGCATATGTTTCTTGGATTGTTTGTATTGGATCTAGTGGCTTTAATCTCTAATAATGTTCATGAGGGTGTTTTTAGTTATCTTGGATGAGATGAAGAGGAAGTAAGTTGGCCAAAAGTTAGGGTTTTAATGATTATGCAACGTTTAATTTTCTTTAATATCAAGCATGTTATTTGTGTATATTTGATTGAAAAATGAATCTTTGACGTATATGATTATGAAGTGAAATTGAGTATGATGGTTTTGCATGATGATGGGAGGACCTGAGGTTCATTACATGATTTTAGGGATTGATTTTAGATGAGGATTTGTGTGAAAAGAGATGAGAAAGCTAGGACAGTAGGGGTTGGGAAAAGGCAGAAAATAATGAAACATTGTCAATAAACTGGTAATGCACGACACAGCCAAAAATTATGATTTTTAGTGGGTAGATAGATCAGGGAGTTAGCTTTAAAATGGCTTTTGAATTGCCTTAATTCGAGGTCTGTGAAAAAGGTTATAGTCGTTTTACTGGAACTGTGTAGGTTGGACCAAAATTGGCACACTTGTGTTCAAGCCCTATTTTGGGAACCCTATCGTGGAATCATGTTTTCTGTTCTAAATGAAAATTTTTTGAGACTTCTTTAAGCTTTCTATATTTGAGAATTAGGTCTCAATCAGAAGTCGGATGAATAAGCTATGAGTCATTTATTCTAGCCCTTATTACGCCCTTACTTTTCTTTTACTACATTATTAACTATGAAAATAAAAATGTTTGCTGACTATATGTTATGATAATGATATTTTTGTACAGAATCAGGGTCTAATCTATATTTCCTTCCCTTTTGTACATAATCTGATTCAGTGACATTTCATTAAGAACCCCAGGTACGTTTATTGTCTGTATCTTTTGAAATCAACACTTATTTATCAAAATTATAATATTTTGGTAACTACATCAATGAATCAGTTCAATCAGTGATTTATTACATAATTGGTGACCCCATCAGTTATTAGTTACAGAGCATTACCCTTCAGTTGCTCGTGACGCTTCAAGCCAGATCGTAGGTGTACACCTATCTTCAAATCGTAACAGTTACTCGGGTTCACTATCAGATAATATTGACAGTGTAGTTTTATAGGTGCACTATCAGATAATAATTGACCATGCAGATAATAATTGACAATTCAAATGTAAGTATGCATGGGGTATTAGTGGGAAAATATTCGTCACGCTTAATAAGTGTGACAGATAGTACAGTACCCACACTTATATCAGTGGAAGACTCCATCATCTACCACACTTATAGGTGCAGGTAGATTTCCGTCGCTTGTATCCGTGGTTGGATTACCCTTTGAGCAAAAAATCCTTCTCACCACTCCCTCACTTATAAGTGTGGCGTTATATATTCGATAACTAACTTTCAAATGATTCATTCGGATAACTAATTTTGGCAGGAAAATATTTATATAAAAGAAACAACAAGTTGATATATACAATATATATATATTTATTGATATTTACAACATATATATATATATATAGAGAGAGAGAGAGAGAGAGAGAGAGAGTATTTGACTAAAATTCAAATGATGCAAAAAAGTACGATAATTTTATAACTATAAACTAATTAATTGTCATCAATTAAGTTGAAAAATAACAAGTGTTCAATCACATAATGAAAAGTACAAGATCTATGCAAAAAACTATTACTAAATTGATTTCAACATCCCTATAAAGTACACATCCACTTCCCAAAAGTTAAGTTTGTTTTCAATACACATATATAAGATTGGAGCTAAAAAGAAGAATGAGATGTTGTAGAATTTCATAGTTGCAGGTGAATGTACACTTCACGAACCTGAACTTTATATCTAACTTTTTGGCATGCTACCCTTTGTTTCAACCTGAAACCTTCAAACCCATACATTAGAGTTAAGTACAACAACCAATACTTCTAATTTTGATGAAAAGAACTAAAAATCTGAAGTTTGATAGAGGAAAATACAATGAGACAAACTTCTAAGAAGACTGTAAGATGTAATATCCACATTAACCTTCAAACTAGATACTCTCGCTCTACAAATATTATGCAACATTCCTACCCTTAGGTTAGTCTTTTTAGTATATTCCCTAATTTTGAAAAAAAATTGGCAGAGTTCCACCGAAAACTTATCTATTTTCCTTTTACAACCTATCATAAATACAATAAAAAATAAAAGAAAATTTGAATGATCTCAACGGCCACATGTCGGAGCAAATCAACTCAATAGGCTACACGTCGAGGGTATCCAACAAATCCACAACCCATTACCATCAACAAATCCAAGAAATCAATCGAGCTTTCCAATTGACAGACATGTAAACATATATATTTCTATCAAGGATATCCATACCTCACAAGCACACCAACTATATAACAATAAATTTGAATTAAGCCAACAAAGAGCATTTCAATGCACAACACAAATCAAACAACCCATTACCATCAAAACATATAACTTAAAATTTTTACAGTAAATGGTTGAACTTACAATGTTCACATTTTGTAGTCTCTCCAGTAAAACGTTGTCAACCAGGTGTGTATCAGCTTCGTAATCGCAGGCATTCAAAACCTATTGTAATTATGTCCAACTTATAAAAATATGACCTGAATTGATCAAATTAAAATTGATAAAACATGAAAGATAAGATATGTTTACTATGCCCACAAGATAACAAAGTGTCAAAGCCTTCTTTTTACCATAAGCGTACTTTCTAATTGATTCAGTAATCTTTTCTAGTACCTTTTCAATTATCTTCACCATTTTAGTAGCACTGAGCATGGTATAAATATGGCATGACACAATGGAGTTGCTGGAAGTATGGAAGTATGTTTAACCTGAGGATCACCTGTAACGACAATGAATTTAGACTTGGTAAAACTAATCGGTTTATGATTTTCTTACCTCAATAACCCAAAATCAATTCCAAATGAGACAAATAAATTTTGGCACAAACATAAGTGGATTTGGACCACATTAAATCAACTTGAATGCATTTTCTTATCGGGTAACTATGTTATTTCCTTGGAGTTAGAATATGCCACAACAAAGGGCACACTTTGTATGCTGAAGATGATTTAATACCATTTACTGTTTAGTCCTTGTTTATCAACATTATTTGGCAAGGGTTGTGTAAAGGCCAATGCAGGTGTAAATAATCAAACATAGGTTTTTGACACCAACGCATGGGGTTTTTACAACTTATCACAAGATATCCACTACTATTAATCTATATGTGATAAAATAGGAGCTTACATGAGATTAACATAGTTGGAACTTAAATTTTGGAAAGTTATGCCCATCCTAGTCTGCTACTTGCCTGATTGAACTTATCCTTGATTGTAACTTTTCTTGTATAACTACAAATTGCATTACTTTACTACTACCGTCTTTTCTGTAGCTTTTTTTGCTAAATTTCATTAGAACACAATTGTTTTTGGGCTAACATGACCTTTTCACAGTTCTTTAAGCAAAGAGTGTCAAAGAGTTAAAAGCCATGCTCTAGTTTGATTGATTGTAGCAAAACAAGGGGATAAAAGTGAGGAGACTAGAGAGTCATGTAGCCAGCCATTCTTACTTCATTTGACAAAATAATGATCTTCAAGTTCTGATAAACCACACACAATAAGACAATGCAATCCTTTCCTGCAAGCACTGATTGTACTAACATTTCTACTGTGTGAATTATGTTTGTATAATGTCAATGATAATCAATGGCTTGTTCATTCACTTCTCCTTTACTTTTGACATGCTTATAGCTTGTTATTAAGAATCAAACCAACCGAAATATATACACCTTCATAATGTTGGTGATCATCCACAGTGTCATCCTTAAAAGATTTGTAAGTTTAATGAGATTGAAATGTGTAAGCCAGTCTCTCATTTTCAGGCAGTCTCTATCATCTACCGTAAAGAATAAGCATTTAAGTAATCGTATAAAAATTTTTCAATATCAAAGTTCAATACAATGGGTAGGCGTAGTAATCTAATGATATCTTTTTCACCAAAAATCTAATGAAATTAAATTACTTTCTGAAGTGACTATCCAAGCATAATATGATTCAATCAATCCAAATTCTGAACCTTATAAGAGTTTTAATGAAATCTATAAAATCCCAAAATATTAAATTAACTATGCAGGTGAGAATGTAGTTCAAATCATTCAACTTTGTCATAACAAAATTCTGGTGAGCCAAAGTCAAAATGTGTAAATTACAATTTGACATGCTAGAAATATCAGCACTGTTTTAAGGTATAGTCTCATCCACCAAGAGAACCTCATTAATAGACAATAGTATTCTAAATCACTCCACTGAAATTGTCCATAATCATCCGTGCAAGAAAATACTAAAAGAAGAATCTATATCCTACCTCAGGTCCTTGATGCTAAACTATCGTACCTGATAAACTGGATAGAAGCCACTGATCACTCCTATTTTGTTCTCCAAGCAATTCATAGCTCGTTTGACACAAGCTACTAAATCTATATAAGCCCAGTCCACATACATACCATGGAAGAGTCATTTAACGCACTAAATTTATTGTTCAAGAGGAATTTGTCCCCTTGAAGGCCAATAGCCACCAAAATCATGGCCTAATGTCAATGTCTATTTAAAAAGTCATATGCTTAGCATTTTATTATTTTCAAGGAAAAGAAATCAAGCACCAATAGGGTCGAATAGCCCAATTCAAGCTCTAACAAGAGTTTTATAACTCTTTTTAAACAAGGCTATCGCTTATTCCCTTATTCTTCACAAACCACAAGCAATCTCTTTACATTCCAATGCATCATTCAATACTTTTGTCCCATACATAAACGCTACTATTAGTTCTCCAATTGACCACAATTTTCAAATAAAATAATAAATCAATTGCATCATACAAATTGGATAAAAAAAATCAATAATTTCACAAATGAAACAGAACAAACTCAACCATTGCCTTTGATCACCTCAATGAATCACACATTTCGAATTTGAAACCCACAATGAGAGAAAGAGGGTAATTATCTCAATGAACAAAGACACATCTACCACTGCCTTAAATGTTGGACGAATCTTAACCTTAAGTAGTTTTCAATTACAAGAGAAACAGTGCGAGGAGATGGGGCAGATGAACCAGAGAGAGAGGAGAGAGAGGCTAGAGGCTCGCCTTATCGGGGGCCTGGATGCCTTGACTGCTGAGCAAGAATCATTAAAAAATTACCGCCCAGAAGCAAGCCCTAGTTCTCATGGATGGGTCTGTGTGTGTTGTTGAGGATCAGAAATGAAGAAGCGAGTAAGCAACAATTGAGATGAGCCTGACATAACAATTGGGTGAGGAAAGAATGAAGTGTATTTCATAGTCTCCTCACCACGCTTGACGCCGAAGCAAAAATAAAAAAATATAAAATGGTGTCTTTTTTTGTTTTTTTTTTAATTCTTTATTTGCAAACCCTCCTAGTTCTGAGTTGAGAATATATATAACAAGATACACCTACCACACTTTATATCTGTGCTAAATAGGTTCCATTCACAAGATATAAGTGGCCATGCTTGATATGCGTGAACATACCTTAACAAGTTATTGCCACTCTTATAAGAGGTGCAATAGTTTTCCTCACTTATTTTGTGTGAGGATAACACTTGGTGCTTATTTCTGCTTGTGTTCATGCTACATTTAGCTATATATGGTTAGATAAGAGTGGAAGTATGACCTTTGTTTGTAGTGCCTCTTGAATGTAGGATTTCTCCAAGGAGCTTGATCTATCCATTTGATGAAACAAAAGGACTCATGTTTCCTTGCTTTGAACTCCTCGATATACTGTGGAAGTTTTTTGTACCATCATCATGAGAACCTTCAATTTTTATTTTTATAAGTTTTCTTACCCTCCAAAGAGTGTGCTTTGGAACTTTCACACCGTACTTTATCATGATAAAGTCTTCCATATTCTCAACAGTAGCATTTGCATTTGCCCTGCAATATGACAAAAGGTGGGTTGCAACCCATCTTGAACTAGCACTTTTGTTAGCTTCAATCCTACCACAAATGTGCTTCCCTGAATGTCTCCTAATCATCCATGTACTCTTGTCAACAAGCACAAATGCGTGTATTCTCCATGTGCAGTCCATATTTGCACATTTTTGGGTGTACCTCCTCCTGTCATTCCTAACCTTCCTCAAAAAAATCCCTTGCTGCACGAAGAAGTCCTTCTAACTGTTAGAAGGTCTTTCTCACATGTAAATATGTCACCTTCTTTCAAACTCACACTCCCATCTCTATTCGCGCTCCACAACCTCCCTTGTTTGAACACTTTTGCCATCTTACTTACAATCGCATGGCCCTCACTACCATCTACATCTTCATGACCTAATGTCATCCTCTGCTCTGTTTCAACCTCCAAATCCAATTCACCAAGCACCTCACTCTCATCTGACTCCTCATTCAATGATACATCATTAGACTCCTCCTGCTCATCTCCTCTAAAGTCACTATCCTCACTATCTGACTCCAAATCTTCCTCAACTGGCTCCTCCACATTCTCATTAACATCACTATCAAATACATCTAACTAAGGAATTTATGGTTAACCTAAATCTAACATATCAAAATCCTAAAATTTATCTAAGTCAATCCTTACTGTTGATTAATCTAGCTCTAAGTAGATGAATGTTTATGATTGACTAAGATTTAGGGGCTCAACTATACTGTTCTTTCTTCATATTATTGTCATAGAAGAAGGTTCAGATTGCCTCTTCTCAGTTGCAATTGGGCTTTTTGAGACCTTGTGAAGGGTCTTCTTGGGATTACCACTAACTTGGATAGACCTTCAGTAGGTTGTGATGAGGAAGGTGTAGTGGGTATAAGTGATTTACATATTGGGCTGGTTTGAGACCTTGTCAAGGGTCTTCTTGGGTTTAGCAGCAACTGGGATAGACCTTCAATAGGTTATCATGAGGAAGAAGGTGTAGTGGGGATAGGTGCTTTGGTTGATGGACTAGTTTGAGACCTTGTTAAGGGTCTTCCTGGACTGTTCATAACTTCAAAATAGTTTTCCTAAAGCTGTATTGAGAAAGGAGAAGCATTTGGTTGGGTTTGTTGTTCTCCATTATTACTGAGTTGTTGAAACTGACAGACAATGTGTTTCTCTTTTGCAGCCCTAGGAAAGGGTTTCCTTATCTTTAGTTTCTATCTCCTAGATGTCAAAGGTGCTTTTATCAACTGTGGACTACCTTTTAACTTGGGCTGGGTTTGTCCTGATGCATTTGGGTCTGTTATGTATATAGATGATGGAGTCACAATTAAATTATCAGCCCACATCCTAGCTTCAGTCAAAGAGGGCTCAACTACAGGTTCACATAGGCATCCATATTGCACAGTTCCTTTTTCTTTTATGTTTTGCCAACGGTCTAAACCTTAAACCACTTTTTACAGCTGACTAGGCTCATGCAAATCAACCATATAAATAGGGATCACCAAACCCCTTAATGACTCCCACTGATGAACTAACATCACCTAATCATTATCAGAATTAAGTGGCCACCTCTGATTCTCTCTGCTAGGTGGATGCTATTTAAATCCAGCATACTTAGGAAATGGTACTCCCGTTCCACAGCTAATGCTTTCACATCCCTAAACAGATCTATGGCCTGGTACTTGTCCAAATTCACATCAACCATGGTAAGAATTCTATCCTTGTGATGAATCACTAAATTTTTAGTTACTTGTTCAAACAAGATTACAATAATTCCTTTAGGACATTTAAACCCAATTAACAAATAAAGTGTGCAACAGACAAAGTTGACACCCTACATTCATACTTCAGATGCACAGTACACACAAATTGTTGGTACATTTAGCTCTAGTTTGAAGATTTAACTCCTTCTGGACCATAGAATCATATACAGCAACTGCCTCACATCACTTTGCATTTAAACAGAGTATTACTTAATACAGCCACATTGAAACCCTAAAAAACTAACAGGGATCGAAATCGAAATTATTTCAAAATATATTCCCACACACAATTTGGCAGTTATTGACACTCTAATTACTAGGTATAACCATAAATTTATCAAATCCTTTCAAACCCTGGAAATTAATTGACCCTTCAACAAATTAGATTCCAACATCATACCCAACTTCACCCATCACTAAATTAAAAGCAGAAAACAAGATCTTAGCTTCAAAAAAGTGCTAAACAAGATCAACATAACACCACATCAAACAAAGACATGCACGAAGAGGAAAATCACGCACCATGGTTCTATGATTATCTTAACTCTAAAAATTGCAGTCCACTGGAACTTTTTCAATGGCGACAATCTTTACTTTCTTTTCACGAACAGGCCACTGGAACGTTACAGAAGATTTGGAGAAAAGGCAAAGAGTAAGAGAGAGAGAGGTTTGGGGTTTTTGGGTTTCGTGGGGCTCCAAAGTGGTAGGTGTACTTCTTACCCCAACCTTGAAAAATAAGGGCATCAAAGTAATTCAACAATTCAGATGACGCCTCACCTCGAAAAAGCACTGTTTAATAGTTTCCCCAATAGTAAAGGTACTTCAAAATATATTATCAAATTAAGGGGCCGTAAAAATAGTTTACATAAAATAGGAGATACCCATTTATAATTGTTTGGCTTACAAGCAACCCTTTATAATACTCTATACTCATTATGTTTTATAGAAGCAATATTATATAAATATAGTTTAATGGCATGTAGTGTAATTTGTTTAAACTTATGGGCAAATATGTCATTTTACAAAAACTTTTTTGAAAAGGCTAATAATAGAAACAAAGTTTTCAAAGCAGTTAAAACACCCCCAAAGAGCTCTTTTTCTCCACAAAGCTATTGTTACCAAACACGCCAAAATATGATACTTTACTGAGATCAAAGTGATAAATCTTTATGAGATTGAAATGATCTCAGATACTTGCATACTTCTAACTACTCATGTGCTATTATCAATGAGAGACTACACATTCCTAGTAAATGTATAGCATGAAACTCTCAGAAGTTTGTTGGTTCCATGCCTATGCGCAGTATGAAGAATGTGCAGAAATAATAGAGAAAATAAATTTTCTTTTGGTGGAAAATAAGCAATCCTCCCTTTTGTGTGAGTGGGAGAAGTTGAACTTAGTATTTTATCCACCAATAAGGGTGCTAACCTAATTCATGAAAACTACTAACAGGTCATAGGACCATATGAGGAATTTCCACCTAAAATCCTAGATGCTCTAGCTAGCTGTATTATTATAAATATGGCATAGTATAAGGTGCAGATGTATGCGTGTTGAGAAACGCAGTGGGTTCTTGAGAGCCAGTGTTTCTACAAAACCCTTAAGAGGTGAAGTTGTGGAGGATCCTCCACTTAATAATATTCTTCCTGACCAGTGATTCAAGTCTAGTGTTCGATCGTCTTCTGTTGGAATAGATTAAAGTGATTTTGTTTATGCTTAGTTTATGTTTTAATTTCCATCATCAACTATTGGTTGCTAGGAGATATAATGAAGTTAAAGAGGCCAGGTGGGCATGGGCAAAGAGTAGTATTTGTACATATGGATGGATGTATTCTCAATTTTTTATTTGAAATATTTAAACCTGGGCAAAGATGTTTGCAATGAGGGCTTTTCACCCTCTTTATTTTCTATTTGAAATTCTTTTATTACGTGACAATTGATATTCAACAATTTTTCCAAACCCTAATGTAATCTATTATAGGTAATACTAATCTAAACCATTCCAAATAAATTTAACTTACATTTAGTTTTCTATCACATGTTCCTTATGCCTATTGTGTACAAGCTAATCACACAACAACCCAAATGTCAACAATCTAGAACAAATATGAAATGAGGTTCCATCCTAATGATTTTTTTTTTGGGGGGCCTGTATCCATGGAATGACCGCTTTTTTGGCAACAATTCTCATAATAGGACTATTGATTTTTAGATACGTGAGATTTGATGCGTTAATTTTTATGTCCTTGACATTTTAAAGTTTATTTTTAAGTATTCTTACTTATG
>NCQT01106898.1:5309-15741 GCA_002740465.1 Stenocereus thurberi
TTGTATTAAGGATGCAATTTTTAAGTTGATTGTGGGCACTATAGTCATGAAGGCATGCTACAAAACAGCAAGGTTGCATAATCACAAAAATCAAGCAGTCATTCGAACAAATAAGCATGCCTTTTGATAACTCAGGGTAGAATCAAGCTTTGAATTCATATCAAGCAATTTAATCGAGTAAAGGAGCATGCTTTTCAATGAATCCGTTTTAGCAGACTTATTAATATTTCAATCGGGACTAATCCGAACAGTTGAGGCTCTGATACCACTGTTGGAAGAAATATGACTAACCTGGATGTGGAAATATACTGTCAGTAATAGTCCACGCTTATAAAGAATACCAATCACGCCAATAATAATACCAAGCGGCTACTGGAGTCGCTTTAGGGTTTTACATCCTAAACCCGAGAACTCGATAGATTGTAGTTCGGCCATGAGAGAAAAGTAGGAGAATATGAGAGATATAATATTCGCGTCATAGCGTTTGTCAAGGCTAACCCCCTTAAACCCCTTTATATAGGTTAGGGGGTAGCAAGGGTTGTCGCCTTAGGCGACTTAAATGACCGTCGGGCCTAATCTCATTAGGCCCGTCCAACAAACACAAATTTAAATAATAATATTTAGCATGCGTGGATTACAGGTAATCGAATTACATGTAAGATGTCCCCTCACATCCTCCAATATATATCGATCTCCTTGTTCCTCCTGCTCTTTTGTTTCAAAATTTATGCATTGAGAATAAATGACCATTAATGCTCTTTGTCTTTCTTCCCTACGAAGGGTTTGCATGTCTTTATCAAGTGGTTGGGAGAATTGAGAATATTAATTCTTAGCTTATCAGGCACGATTAATTTGACAGTAATTAATCCGTCCTTTCTTCTTCTAAGTTGTGAACGATACAAAGAGAGCGTTAAATTAACATTGTCACAATGGCATGTATATCTAATCTTTGTGCTCTAACATATTCTCTCATAATAAACTAAACCTCCAAAGTCAGAGACATAATTCACTATACACCACAGAAAGTCCACAGGGCGTCATGTTCTAGCTAAATGTATTTTAGTAATTAGCCCGAAAACGGTAGAATTTTGTTTATTAAGACTAGTTATTGTGTTGTTTTACTACTTCTTTGAAACCTATTATTGATTCAAAAAATATGATTTTTTCTATCTAGGTTGCTTTGTGAAAGTCAAAAGCTTGCCCCATTGCCCAATACCAAAAATTGGAAATGGGTCCTTGTATGCAAATTAAAAGCAGGCCCCTAACAATAATAAAAATAAAAGTAGGGTTGACAAATGAAAATTGAAACTCATCGGGATACAAATAAAACTTTTGGGTAATCAAGGTGGGGACGAAATTAAAGTGTGCCCTTCATTATAATTTGCGCTATTCTTATATGAGTTACACTATTGCTGTTATGCAACGAAAGCCAAGTGATTAATTATTAATTCCCAAAAACAAGCAATCGTATAAATTAATTAGGAGCCAAAAATTCAAGCATAACTTTAATGTGGATTAGACGATAGCACAACTTTTAAAACAAGAAGTCTTTTATGCATGTCATGATGTAAAATTTGTTAATTTAAATTAAACAATGAAATAAATTGATAATGCTAAATATATATCAAAACAAGCTTATAAATATTTTTCAGTCAAAAATTTAAGTTCAAATAATTACCAATAGAAAAACTGATCCCGCTTGGTAAACAACTGTTAATTATTTGTATTAACTGTTAGCTGTTAGTTGTTTAAAGTAGCTGTTTGTATTAGCTGTTTGAATTAGCTGTTTATTGAAAAATTATTTCGTAAAATTAGGTGTTTCCAATAAAGTTATGAGATAAAAAGTTAATGGTTCAAAAAGCTCTTAAAAAAAACTCATGGAATTAGTTTTTTCAAATTAGCCTTTTGGACCTAAAAAGCTCTTCTGAAAATCTCTTTTATCAAATACCTAGATTAACTTTTTTACTTGGTCAAATAGCTAATTTGGTTAAAAAAAACTCTTTTTAACTAAAAAAATTTTCAAAAAGCTATTTGCCGAACACCCATTTGTTTTTGTTCCTATTATTTTTCCAATCATTAGTGCTTATTTTGCTTTTGTTCATATTAATTTCAACAGAAATAATTACTGCATAATACCTATGTTGAAAATCTTACTAGGGAAGAGTATCATACCGCAGTGGTTGTACTTTGTAACCCATCCATTAATTATTACACGCATATTAGCATCGTACCATGTGAGCATCTTAAATTGGCCATCACAATTCTCAAACGAAATGGGTTTGCCACCTCCATTAATCTCTTAAAAGGAAAATTCCCAAATTCCAAAGCTAACTAGCTTCATTGCATTAGGCATTTTCAATGAGAGTTTCGGATTTTAGAACTCTATCTTGTTATATCAACAAAAATTTTTATTTTTTAGAACTTACATTCCATCACTTCTTCAATTCATGGAACTCCAACTTTAATTATCCAATAAAAATATTTATCATGAATTCACGTTATAACACACAACCTATTTTTTAAATCACTTAAAAATTATTTGCACACTCAAAAAAAAAGAAAACCAAAAAAAATTAAAGCTGCTCTGTGAGAAAACATAGGCAGACGTGCTGCACTGTGCATGCTGGCTGGGAGGGAAAAGTTACTACGCGTGTCAAATCATGCCCCGCTGCGTCACCTGCATTCCCTCACGTTATATAGCAAAGCTCTCAAACTCACCCCCATTTTCATCCTCTTACCATTTTTCTCATACAAACTCTTCCTATTTCAAACCCTAAAAACCCAAAGTAGTTTTCATCATGGTAAGCACAAATTATTTCCCAATAATACTCAAATGGGCTATCACCCAAATCCACGTTTCTGACATACTCCTAGCACTTTTAGGCCTCTTTCTCTTCATTTGCATCCATGAGAGGCTCACCAACAAAGGTCCTATGTTATGGCCAATTATTGGTATAATCCCCTCATTTGTACTCAATTATCATGAAGTGCATGATTGGAATACTAAGGCTTTGGACAAAAGTGGGGGGAGTTATAGGGTTAGGGGGTTGTTTGGTGGGTTTGAGGGCATTATGACTTCTGACCCAATCAAGATTGAGTACGTTCTCAAAACTAAGTTCAAGAACTTCCCCAAGGGCAAGTATTACAGGGAGAGGTTTCGAGAGCTCCTCGGCGATGGCATCTTTAACTCCGATGATGATCGATGGAAGGAGCAACGACGGATTGCTACATCGGAGATGCACACTACTCGGTTTGTCCAGTACTCCTTGGGCACCATGCAGAGCCTTGTCCATGACAAGCTTCTTAAGGCACGTTAATTATGGTCCGAAATTTAGGATCAGCTAATTTTATGTTGGGTCATGCGTGCTTGCATTAATGAAACTTGATTTGAGTTTAACTGATTATGTAATTTACTGGAATTATATATGTTTGAAGGTGATCGAGAAGCGAGTGAAGACAGCAAAAGACCAAGCCATAGACCTTCAAGAATTACTCCTCCGTTTTACATTTGACAATGTTTGTGTGGCTGCATTTGGAGTTGATCCAGGTTGCTTGGCTCTTGACCTGCCAGAAATCCCTTTTGCCAAAGCCTTTGAAGAAGCAACTGAGTATTCTCTGTTCAGATTCTTGGTTCCACCTTACGTGTGGAAATCCATGAGGTTGCTTAATATAAGCAAAGAGAGGAGGCTCAAGGAAGCTCTCAAAATTGTGCATGAATTCGCCGAGACAACGGTGAAGAATCGCAAGGCCGATATGGCTATGCCTAGGAGCAAACTAGACCACGACCCTTGTGATCTCTTATCCAGGCTCATAATGATGCAAGATCAACAAGGTTGTAGTTTCTCTGATAAGTTCCTTAGGGACTTTTGCATAAGTTTCATCCTAGCGGGTCGCGATACCAGCTCTGTGGCTTTGGTTTGGTTCTTTTGGCTCTTGTATGAAAACCCGGATGTGGAATCCAAAATCTTACAAGAAACCAAGGACATTTTGGCTTCGAGAAATGGGGAGAAGAAATCTGATGGTGAGTTAGATGAAGAAGTTGTTTTCGAAGCCAAAGAACTGGAGAAAATGATCTATTTACAAGCCGCGTTATCTGAAGCACTAAGGCTCTACCCTTCGGTGCCAATAGACTTCAAACAAGCGCGAGAAGATGATGTATTCCCAGATGGTATGACAATTCGAAAGGATAGTAGGGTTTTGTACCATGTTTATGCAATGGGGAGGATGGAGTCGATATGGGGGAAAGACTGCTTGGAGTTTAGGCCAGAGAGGTGGCTTAAAGACGGTCAATTTATAAGTGAAAACCCATTCAAATATGCTGTTTTTAACGCAGGTCCAAGGCTTTGTGTAGGGAAGAAATTTGCATACATGCAGATGAAGATGGTAGCCGCCTCAGTCCTCTTAAGGTATAAAGTGAAGGTTAAGGAAGGCCATGTAATTGCTCCCAAGGTTACCACCACTCTTTACATGAAGCATGGCTTGTTAGTCACCTTTGAACCAAGGCAGTTGGTCCTTTGCTAAAGCCACATTAATTGGCTTCAATCTTAGAGGATATACAAAACGACCACATAGTACTACAAACAACATCTAGGGTATAGTCCTAAGCTTTGTGGGCTTCATTTCTTGTATAAAATACAGTGATTTATTCTTCGTACTTTTAATAGTCTCATTACTAGTAATATATACTCCTACTGTTTCAGACAAAATTTGGAAATGCATACATAAGTCATAGAAGGCTATAATAAATATAGAAGTTGCAGTTAATAAGGTGGGGATCATTAATAAGGTTTTCAATGCTGGTTATCCAATTACAGAAGTGACCCCGCAGGCTTTCGCTTCCGCATCTCTCTAAAATTGCAGTCATGGTAAAATCTTGGTTGTTTATTTAGTATTAATACTGGCTACCAATTAGACCTATAATAATAATAATAAGAAGAAGAAGAAGAAGAAGTTATATGAAAAGTCAGTTCTTTTGGAAAAGAAAGAGAGACGGTTGATTATTGAAGCTGCATAGCCTGCATTCTTCAGTTGAGATGGCCATGATAGTTGTGATTACTGAGTACTTGGAAGGCCTGACATTTTCTCTATTTTTGGTTTTGTATGACTTTAAATTAGCAGGTGCACTTAATTTCTATTGCCCTTGTTATGGCAAAAAGGGCCGGATTATGGACCCCGATACTTAATGATCATGGACCCGTTATATACATATATAGGCAACCTAATTTCTCTTTTTAAAAATTATTCACTCAATTTCTGCTGTCTAATTAGGATCCTTATCATTTGATTTTTGCGTAAAGAATGTTATGTACTGACGCAGCTTTAAGCACAATTTAACAGCTTAAATTTTGCTGTTCTTTTGCATAGTAGGCATATACACTAACAAACTATTAAGTTGACATAAGATATGCCCATTTTATGATCAAGGTAAAGGTATGGATCTCATTTTATCCAATGCAATATGATTAGAAAGTCAATTTGTTTGGTCACCCCCCTCCCTTGTAAATTTTCCTTTCAAACACAGTTAATTGAACATCTGCTCAAACTGTACTATAGTTCACCATTCGATAAAGACGTATTGATGTTAAAGAATGCGATTAGTGTAAAAACTATTACCACAAGTTTAAAGCCGATCGACAGTACACCTATTATTAACTTTCTGAAAGAAGGATTCATCTTATGTTTTAGATTTACTTTTATTAAAAGATATTCATTTTGTATGCCTATGGTTTTTCTTTAATGAATTATTCATCTTTCTATTAAAAAAAAAAAAAGAACATAAACTTTTGAAGTAGCTTTCATCTCATTACACCATGGGCCATGGTGGGTTTGCGCTGTTGGGCCTGATAATATTACAAAGCCCAAATAGACATTTTTATCCAATTAAGAAAAGCAATGAAGAAAAAGGTGATGCTGTGAATGAATCGATTTCTTCTGCTGCAAGAAGCTCACTTCGGCCTGTTACCAAAAAGCCTTTCCCTCACTTCACTTCTCAATTTCTGTCTCCTGTTTCCTGATCTCTGGGTCTTCTTCTCCCTTGCGTAAGTCGATCTCTACTTATGATCATTCCTTTCCGTTTTTGATGATTTTCGATCACATTTGTTTCTTCTTCAATTGTCGTTTTTTTTTAGGGTTTTAGAAATCGGAACATTCGGAAAAGATGACGAAATCGACAATTGAGCTTCCCCCGAAGGGTGGGTTTAGCTTCGATTTGTGCAAGAGGAATGAAATGCTGTTCAAAAAGGGTGTTCAACCTCCCTCTTTCAGAAAAACTGGTACCACCATCGTCGGCCTTATTTTTCAGGTACATACTGATTCTTATTCTCTCTCTTCAAATTGGTTTAGATTTTCTATGTTGCGATGATTCATATTTTCTCAAAAGAATTGTCATTTTAGATTGTTTATCGAACTTTGGTGAAGGGACCTGTATTTTTGTGCGCAGGCTGTGCTTGATTTCTATGATTAGGGTTTAAAATTATCAAACTAGTGGATTTTCTGATATTCTACGAGTGGGATTGTAGACTTGTACAGTAATGGAGCTTTTTCTGCCGAGGATTGTTGACTTGTTTCTTATTAGGTTTTTTAATTATTCAATCTAGGGACTACTAGGGCTTGTTAATTGCGTGCTGAAGCAACGGGGATTTGTGATAGCTACAACGAGCGTAAATGCAAATCTCATTTAATCTTGTCATTTTCGGTATCAAAGGGAACCACTTGGTGAAACTTGAATCTTGTTGTCTTACCCTACATGATGCATCAGAAACAATTGTGCAAGACTATACCCAGTAGCACGCTTTCCTGACGTGAAATCAGTTGCCCTTTGGGCTGCTTCCATCTTGTTTTTAGAAAGCCTTCTTTCAATATATTCATTCCTAATACCTATATAAGTCATTTTGTATCTAGATATCGTATTCTAGAATGGTGAGTCAGATATTAATATCTAGACTGGATGAGATCTATACTCTTATGTAATTAGGCTTTGATACTGTAAATTGGCCTGTCTTATTTGAATTGCATTCATCAGTCTATTGCTCATGGTCATTGGACTTTTAACAAAGTATTTCAATTGATTGTAGGACGGTGTTGTTCTTGGAGCTGATACAAGAGCAACAGAAGGTCCAATAGTTGCTGATAAGAACTGTGAAAAAATTCATTACATGGCCCCAAATATTTACTGCTGTGGGGCAGGGACTGCTGCTGATACAGAAGCAGTAACTGGTAAGCCTGAAATTTCTTCCTTTTGAGTAATAGTGCTGATACAGAGGCAGTAATTGGTAAGCCGTGCTCTAGGATTCTTTTTAGATGAATACCAGTGTGGAGATGAGTAGGTCCAAATACTTACTGTTTGATCGGGGAACTATTTTGTGCATTTTTGGTGACAACAAACAAAATGCAGCCGATGATCCTAAACATTGTTTAGGTAGATCTCCTTGTAGATGGTACAGAGTTTCCTTGTTTATTTTAGGTAACCTCAATAAGGAGTAAGGTTTCATATGCTAAAACCTTGCAATTTTTTATGTCGAAAGGATTTAAGTTTCTTGGGAGGTGGGAGAAATTGTCTACGTTTAATACTTCTCAAATAAGCATTCTTCAATTTCTGTGATATAGAAAATGCTTTTTACTGTTAGGGAGGTCAAACTTCTTCTGACAGTTTCCATTTGATTCATTTCTTTGGACTCGTATGCCATATTAGGAGTTGCGATACTTTATTTTGGTATTATTTTTAAGTATCCAGTTGTGCTGTTCTAAGCTATTACTTTTGAAGTCGTTTAGAAAATTCTTATTGTTGGTATTTAGAGACTACCTCTTTGCTTCCTAGGGATAAGATCCTGTATATATAGATTTCCCCCATCCTTGCCTAAGTTGGATCTTTGCTTGGCGGTGCTTGTCATAGAGAGTTAAACTGCATGTCTGAATATTCTCATTTATTTGTTCTGTACAATCCTCACTTTATGTAGATATGGTGAGTTCTCAACTGAAGCTTCATAGATATCATACTGGTCGTGAATCAAGGGTTGTTACAGCTCTTACTCTTCTGAAGTCTCATCTTTTCAAGTAAGATACGTGATGTCTGATCAATGTAAAGTCATGATCTTGTTTGGTAGTACAACTAGCTTTTAAGAATGCATCTGAGGGTCGCATTTTGTGTGGTCCAGCTATCAAGGTTATGTCTCAGCAGCACTGGTGCTCGGAGGAGTTGATGTTACTGGACCCCATTTGCACACTGTAAGTGCCAGTTCAACTGTCATGATGTAACTATGCAACTTTGTCTCCGGTATTGAAAGATGTGTTTTTTACTCCGCAGATTTACCCTCACGGATCAACAGACACACTCCCTTTTGCAACTATGGGATCTGGTTCACTTGCTGCAATGTCTGTTTTTGAGTCCAAATATCGGGAAGGACTGACTGTAAGACTGCGTCCTCTATAATGGTTGTATTAGAACTTATCTTTAGTCTGCTAACAGAATTGTGTTGCTGATTGAATGATAATATAAAGGTTTGCCCTGTATTTGAGAATACTTCGTGAGACATGTAGCTGTGTCAAACTGCTCTTTGTATTCCTTAGAATGAACTTAAAAGAGTTGTTTTTTTTGTTCTTATCCTTCCAGAGGGAAGAGGGAATTAACTTGGTATGTGAAGCTATCTCTTCTGGTATTTTTAATGACTTGGGAAGTGGAAGCAATGTGGACGTGTGTGTCATAACTAAGGTTAGTCTCTTCATTATCAAACAGGCTCTTATTCTCCATGTATCATGTAGACCCTCCCACTTCCTCTTCCCTGTCCTTTCCTCCTTGCCCATTTATCAGTGTGCAAATTCCTTTTTGTGATGTCCTTTTTGGCTTGTGCAGGGCAATGTTGAATACCTCAGAAATCATGTGCTGCCAAACCCTCGTACTTACACAAGTGCAAAGGGATACTCATTTCCTAAGCCTACAGGTGAAGTACTTCACTAAATTCTCTCACTATGACGATTCTTAGCTCACTCTCAAATCTTAAAAGTGTTTTCGAGGTTTTCAGCTGCCTGGTAATTTTTAAAACATTGTACTGATTGCCAAGCATTGATTTCATGCGGCACTGACATCTATCTCCACAATGGGTTTGCAGAGGTCAAGATGTGTACCATCTGACCTCAGGCAGGGAGTGTTAGAGAGGCTGTTAACACGAAAGCTTGTGCGAAATGTTTTGGAGATGATAGGTTTCAAGCACGCTATGTGTTTTTCCGAAAAAGTTGACTTCTATATGTGATTTGTACGTGAAATGATTAAGTGGACATGAAGAACGCAATGCTGAATATGTCATTGCATCTTCTTATGTTTAAAAGAAGAGTTTGTATTGTTCTGAAAAAATTATGCTTTGTGGTTTAGCCTGTAGACTGTATTCTTACTCTTGCAAATTGTTTCTGTCAACCTAGACCAGCATTGCTGGTTAAAATGAGGCGTTTGATCGAATATGCTTTTCTATGCTAAATCCTATTCTTGTTGCTTTTGTGTTTGCAGAGGTCCTCGTGACGAAGGTAATCAAGTTGAAAGAGAAGGTTGAGGTCATTGAGGGTGGTGATGCAATGGAAGAATGATGCTTTCCTGTTATTTGTTACTTCTCTTGATTGTCATAGCAACGTTTGCTTTCTGTCCTCGATCCAAGCAAAACGATGATGACATTATTGTCGGATTCTTAGATCTAAGGAAAACTGTACTGTTGCTGTCCTGACCAGCTGCAGAATGTAACTTTGAGTCTGATGCTCATTTCAGTATCTTTCTCTGGGACCCTAGCAAAGGACGTTGTAACTCTCTGGAGTTTCAATGCCTTGTGGTTGAACGAACAAGTATGTGCTCTTTTGTAGCATTTTGGTGTACTCAGCTCGTGATCTCCTTCTGGGAAGTTGCGGAGCTTGTTATTTATTTTCGCTGGAGGCCTATAGTCAGAGGATTAGTTCCTGATGTTCCTGGCCTTGCATTTTGAGTCTATGTCTGATTATTTTATGGGAGTTAGAACCAAAACCAGTTGGACTGGTTCCTCTTTGCTAGGAATCAGAATTGCTGTCAAGGTCTCCGAGAATGTTGTTCACTCCTACGTGCATTCTAAAGCACATTGGTAATGATTCTCTTAGGTCTCACCCTCACAATCTTTTGAAGTTTCTTATTTTAATTCATGCTGTTAATTTATGCACAATCAAATCCCAACTGCTTAAAATGCCAAGTTATTTTCACTACAAAACATCAAGTATCTAACTTACTTGAAAATGTGTTAACANNNNAATCTATGAAAAATAATCATCTGCCTATTAATGTAACCTGTAATANNACATAAGAGCAAGCAAAAAAAGCTCTAATTTAGGTTTTGATATTATTTGATTTTGGATATGAAGAATGGTCAAACAAATTTTTTATCGAGTGAGATTCGATCACATATACATACATATTGAATAATGCATG
>NCQT01106932.1:13852-25730 GCA_002740465.1 Stenocereus thurberi
GCACAAATCAAACACACATCTTGTATAGAAGGAGCATTAGACACTTTGTTGATGCATAACAATTGATTAAATTTCTTGGTGAAAGCATGAACTTTACCAGAAAGATCAATTGAATCTAAAACCTCATAAATCCCCCCTTTACTTCTTAATTGTCTAAGCAAATTAGAATGTAAGGAAGTAGCATGCAAGTGTAAATTTTCACTCAAATATCCAAACAATTTCGAAGCTCCTTCAAGGGTCTATACAAGATACTACCACCATAAGATCTACCAAACGTCTGCCTATTGTGCTCATCTAAGCCAGAATAAAAACTTTGGACAAGTTGCAACATGGGGACCTCATGGTGAGGATAACTTTGCAACAACTCTTTAAACATTTTCCAACTTTCACGAAATTGTTCATTTTTATTTTGTGAGAAAGTGGCTATAGCATGCCTTAAGGCGGTTAGTTTACCAATTGAGCAAAACTTTTTCAAGAATTTCTTTTGCATTTGATCCCAATTGATGATATTTATTTTAGTATCCAACCAAAATTTAACTTTATCTTTCAAAGAGAAAGGGAAAGTCGCAAACAAAGAGCATCATTAGAGCTATTATTCAAAAACATAGTGGAACAAATCTCTAAAAATGCGTCAACATGCTCGAAAGGCTTTTCAAACTCTAACCCAATAAATGACGAGAGCATTTGGATAAGGGAATAACCTCAAATAGCCCCGTGACAGTGGGCATATGGGTTCTTGTAGGTGAATCATCAGTGGCAAGAGTAAAATACTCCTTATGTTGCTCACGTGGTAGAGTTTGTTTTTCATCCATCTTTTTCTTAGATTCACATTTCTTAGTTCTTATCTGACTAAGAGAACGTTCAATTTCAGAATTATATTCTTCAAGATCTAAGAATAAAGAACGTCTACCATATATATACCCACAAAGAATCAAGAGAGTGAAATCACCACCACAATAACCCACCAAACGAAATAAGAAGGAAAGAAAAATAAAATAAATAAATCAAAGAAAATCAAAGAAAGATCTAAAGAAAGGGAAAACAATGAAAAATATGATAAAAAAAAGAAAAGAAATAAAAGAAAGGGGGTTGTTAGATTAAATAAAATAAACAAAATAATAGAAATAAAATAGTGAGATTAGATTAGATTATATTAGACTAGATCAAATTTGGAGGGAATGGGAGAAAATAGTTAGATTAGAAGGGAATGGAGAATAAAATAATGAAACAAATGAAATAAAAGGGATGGAGTAGAGAAAAAGAAAAGAAATAAAATTGTTAGATTAGCGGAGAATAGGGGGAATAAAACAAATAAATAAAAAGAATAAAAGGAAGAGAAAATTCGAAATTCACTATTCATTCTCCAACAACAGCTCCAAAAATTTGATGTCGATTTTATGTTCAGTTTTAAAAACCATTTTTACTTGCAAGTACATCAGGTTAATTGTAAACTGGCAAGTATAGGATATCGATCCTACGAGGAACAATAGTGATTTTAAATTTCAACTTTTCCAATTATAAAAAATAATTCAAATGAGGAGTTCAGGTGTCAGTATAAATTAAAGAAACAAAAGAAAACTAATGAGTCAAGAGAGTAGACCGAAATCAAATAAGAGAAAGATATAGGACTTTGGATTTCATCAATAACACAAATATTGAATTACTAACTCAAATGGAGGTTCAATTAGCCTTCTCAACCTAAGCTACAAGGGATATTATTTATCTAGTAGTTGGCATGAATCATTCATTTTTAGACATAACTGATTCTAATTTCTAACATAAATTATTCAATTCAACAATTATAATTTAAGCCCAATTGCATAATATAATATTAGCATACAAAGTCTAATATTCATTTGAGATAAACTACTATAATCAACATGAATGAACAACACTATTAAGATGTATAAATAGGTAAATTTCAAATATAAACTCAAATTTATAAAATGAAAGAGACAAACATAACCCCAAAAGAAATTAGTGAATCAATATTATTAATCAAGGATTCATAATAATCCTATATGAGTATTTTAGTGGGACACAGTTAGCAAAAGTGCTATTGAAGTTGGTCCAGCCATACTCTCAATATTAGTATATTTCACTTTCTATGTTCAAACTTTGATACTCAATTACAAACCTAATTAAGCACACACTTTCAAATTTGACTCAGAAATGAGAGGAGAAGAGAAGAGCAAAATAGCTAATAAAGCTTATTTTCTTCTAAACCCCTCAACCCAAATAATTCTGTCTTACAAAAGACTCTCTCTAAAAATTAAAAGATGGAAGATGAGAGAATGGAAGAATGCTTTGATTAGTGGATGAATCAATGGCTATTTTTGCTCTAATCTTGACCCCATTTTATAGTGAAAATCCAACCTCTCTTGGTGCCCAAAAATTAATGAAGAATTAATTTCAATTAATTCTTGGCCATTATATTGCAAGAGAAAAGGATACTCTGAAGCTAAAAATTCATCAAGATTAATTAGCTTTGACTAAGTTAAGTTGAGGTTGCTTCCAAGAATGAAAACTTAGCAGCTAGAATCTGTTGGAGCTGAATAGACAACTGGGTCACAGCCTTCATAGGCCTATTTTGCACTAGACTTTTTTTTTTATATTGTTTTTTTTCTGTTTTGTTGGGATGGGCCTTTGAGCATTAGATTGCAGTTGTCATATCCTAGTAAAACTGTTCAAATTATTCGACTCCATTCACGAATTCAACACTTCTTTTTCACTCAAAAATCACATAAAATATACATTATTTACATATAAAAAATATTTTTCAAAGCCTTAAAAGTAGGTAAAATGAAGAGTAAAATTACATATAAAATATAAATTATTAGTTGTAGCAAATTTTTTGGCATTAATAGATATCATTTGAAGAGTACATATAAGGGATTTTACTCATAGCACTTGGATCAGATAGTGATAGTGGATACTTCCCACTTGCTTATGAATTTGTTAATCAAGGAAGTGGGGACAGTTTGGCATACTGCTTCAATTTTTTAAGGGGGATCATTGGAAATGACAATGATTGATCGTAGATCTTCATAACAGGCAGATGTAAGGTAAGGTTTGAATTAAGCTTATAATCTTATTGGATATGCTGCAATTTGCAAATATAAATAATCTATGAACTATTTTTCTTTCCACTTTTAATTTTATGTTGATTCTATTTTTTTCTTTTTCTTTTCTTTTCTCTTATTTAACTCAAGCAATCACTGCTACTTTGAAAGTCATCTTCCCAAATGTAAGAAGTAGAATGTCCTGTGCACTATGGTGGGAATTTTTAAGAAAGTTCGTCCAAACGCCATGTGAAGCTCCTGCTGTCAAGAGTAATAAATGCCTAGAGCTATTTTATGTGCAACAAAGCAATGGATGAGTTGCTGAAGGAATCTAAGGTGGCTTACTAGTGGCTTTTGGTTGAGCCAAAAGAGCACTAATGCAAGTATTTGAAACTTCCATATAGGTGCTTGAGAAAAAATAATGTTGTGTAGATGCAAATTCATTTAAACTTTAGATAGAGACCTATTTTTACTATATGTAAGGAGGTTAGATCCAAGATTACTAAACGGTTTGTAGAGAAAGAAATGAGTTGCAAATAGAAAGGTAGAGTTGCCCCTTTAACGAAACAATAATTGAAAAAAACAAAAAGGATTATTAGATAATGCAGCTGAGATTTTGTGGGGATGGCAAGTTTGAGATTTGATATGGTTAGACTAGATCTGTTGTAAACTTAAATACATGAACTTGTATTATAATTTCTGGCCTATACCTAGAATTCCAACAAAGCATACAGTAAAATGCATTCTATATTTTTTTTTTAAAAAAATCATAGAAGGGTAAAAAGTTACATAATTAAAAGATATAAGGTGGCTTACAGTGCAACTATCTACCCCTTAGGGACCATATGATTTGGCCACCCATGGACAACATCGCTGTGGTTGTAGCATCTCCTATTGACCTCAAAAGGGGAAGGCCACTAAGGGACGAAAGAAAAGGAACTGACCAGGGGGCCAACAAAAGGAAGAGGGGAAGGGTCATAACTATGACTTACTCTAACTGTGGGAGCATTGGTCACAATCCAGCAAGTTGTAGACTACTTGGATGGCAGCTTTATCAAAAGAGAAAGAAAATTAGACCGAAAGAAAAAGAAAATTATGACAAAGAGCAAAGTTAGTAGGCGAATAAAAGGAAACCAACACCTTATTTGAGAGCATCACCAACCATGCGTTCAACAACAACCTTATCTCCAACTACCTTTTTAATTGTTGGTCGGGCCTATTAAGTTAGGCCCGTCGCCCACAAAGTGTTGCCTAAGGCAACAACCCGCCCTAGCTGCCCTCCATAACCTATAAAAGGAGGTTTGGAGGGTCAGCCACAATAGACGCACAAGACTTAAAAAATCACACATTCTCTTCCCCTTCCTCACATTTGGTCTGCCATCACTGTCGGGCTTCGGGTTTAGGACGTGGACACCCTGAGGCAACTCTGGTAGTCGCCCCTCATCACTACATATGTGGACTATCCCCAACAGTTGTTTCCGTATCGAGGTCAGTCCTATTGGTCTAACAGTGGTATCAGAGCCTGACTAAACGGATTAGTTTCGTTTAATACGTTTAAAGATTTGAATGATAAGCATGCTTAATTCTTTAATTAGTTCCTTAATTTTTGTAATTATGCAAGTTAATAGCATGCTTTTATGATTTTACTTCCTTGAATTGACTAAAAATTGAAAATTTATTCATGACAAGTTATTTATGCCCAGATCGTTTATATGTTTAGATTTCACAATCATGATTCTAAGTATAATTACGATAAATTGAATTCATGAACGTACGATTAGTATGCGGCTATTTTATTGAAACCTAGATCTGAAAAACCTAACACTAATCCCATGAATTCATGACATGCTTGGCATGCTAATGAAAAGCATGGACTTTTATGTTACTCAGTGTAATCAGATTCATGGATGCCTATACTTTGTATAGTTAGCATGCTCAGTTCATTATCTATCATCAAAAGGACCAATTTTTGCATCAAACTAATTACGTGATTTGGTCTGCAAGCATACTTTAACTTCGAAATTATTAACATGCTGCAAAGCCCAGACTCGAAACCTAATCTCCCTCACATTAAAACCCCATACTCGAAAACCCTAACCCCTCTATGCCTAAAATTCGACCTCGGCTAGAACCCAAAAAAAAGGGAAAGGAAGAAGGGGTAGAAAACGAAAATAAGGGAACCGAGTCATACTATCAGAAACGTCCCAAAGGGGTGGAGCATGTATGTCACGCGCCGCCGATAGAGGATGCCTTGGCTTCCTCTTTCCTCAAATCATCGCTATAGCCTTCGATCTATGGAATGCCAACCAAAAGAAGCAAAGAAACCATTGTTTGAGGTGTGTGACCCCATGCGTCACCACCTTAGTGGCGCGTCGGATGCGTGGGGCGTGTCGTTAGACTCGGTTCGCGCGTTTTGATCGGGGAAGATAGAATCTAAGGTTAGAAGGGGAGGTTTTTTTATCACCTGGTGAAGGTTTCATCATCTGGTGGTGGGCAGATCTCCTCAGCGGCCATGGCTACCCAGAAGGAGAAGGGTAATCATGATAGTGAAGCAAGCCGAGAATGGAGAAGTTCTGGGTTCCATCTTTCTCGGTGAGAAGCAGATCGAGAATTGGAGAGATGAAGAGAGGGGGGTTCACTTTCGGGTTCGAGAGGAGAAGAAAGACAAGAGAGAGAATGAGAGAGAGAGAGAAGATTAGCGTTAGTAAGTTGCTCACTTATAAAAGAGTCCCAATTTGAGCCAATTTTAAATAAAAGGAAAAAGTGAATAAAAGGGGATCACGGCCCCACTGGGCCTTTTTTATTTGTGACTTTTGGGGCCCAATTAATTTTGGGCCATATTTTTTGGTTATTGTGGGGCCACCTTGTCTGGCCCAGATGATTGCTTTTTAAACTTGGGCCATTTTAATTAAGACAGATTTTTGTTTCTGATTTTGATTTGGTCTATTGAATATTCGCTCCTATTATCATATAAATTCGTTTTATATGTTGAAAGTGGCCATAAGTCAGTCATATATTTCCTTTTTTTTGATGAATTGTATTCTCTTTGCCTTTAAATTTTGTTTCATATTATTATATAAAATCGTTAATAGTATGAAATTTTGAAGTTGATTATATAACTTTGTGTTATATATTAAAACAAAATAAAGCTATGCTAAATGAATTAGTTTCACAAAAAATTATGTAAATATATATTTACATGATTAAAAGTGAATATTTTCATGATATTCACTGGATTAAATGTTAGTTAGTTTAACAAAACCTTTAAGGAAATTCTATGAAGTGAGGTTAATAATTAAATTAAAGAAGCTCTAAAGTTTGTATCTATACGTGATGATTATAAGCTTAGTGAAATTTTCAAACGTATATTATGAACGATGGGGTCTTCTTGATAATTTAATTATTAAAACAATATGTCTAACAAATAAGTATATACTTTCATACATGGCAGCTAGAAACATGATAGCTGTATGCAATCTGATGGTAAACTAGATGGCTCAAGCTATGACGCCTAGCATCTGAAAGTCCAGTTCTACTTAAATAAAGATGACGCGTTGGATCTCTTGAACTCCTCTATGACTGCTCCAACTGAAAAAGATGAACAAGGTAGGGATATTACTGTAATTGAGCAGTACAAAGTAAACCTAAAGGCATACCAAGCATGGTTTAAACGTGATCGTTCTGCACGCTACACTATGCTGTCTTGCAGGCAGGACGATCTCCTCGGTGAGTTTGAACGCTTCCCCACTGCTAAGGACATGTGGACGCAGCTTAAGGTTAGGTTTAGGCAGACAACTGCTACAGGGTTGCGTACCTTACAGCTAAAATGGATGCAGTATACCATTGACTCCAATTGTAGTATCTCTGAACACCTTCGAATTATGAGTGCTATGATTCGAGACCTTAAGGCTGCAGGGCAAGAGGTTTTTGAGGAAGAATAGGTCCTAAATGTGATTAGAGCTCTTCCCAATGACAATGAACATTGGAAGAGTTTTAAAGCATTCATGATACATAATGAGCACAATAAGACCTTCGAGGCAATCTCCAAACATCTCGAAATGGAGGAAGAGCGTTTAAAATTATATGCGCTTCCTAGTATGGCATTTGTTGCCAAAGGATCGGGGCCCAAGGGTAGGAAACCTTACCGTGGTAAGAAACCTAAGAAGGGTCCCGTCCTCCTCAGAACTCTCGCTCCAATGGTGGTACTACCAAGAAGCATAAGGCTAAGGGCAATGAAGCTAAGGATATGGCACGTGTGAATTGCTATAGCTATGGAAAGCAGGGCCATGTTGCTCGGGATTATCCTGAGCCAGCCAAGGTATCTCTTTCCACTAAAACTCCTGAATTATATGTTTATTCCCATGCATTTGTTGCTAACTCTCTTCCTCAATCGATTGTAGATACGGGGGCAACAAAGCACATAGTTCAGGATATGGCTAAATTCGTGGAGTTTTATCGCTACCCGGTGGATTCACGGACTGTCGTATTGTGGAACGGCAGCGAAGAAGATGTCCTTGGAGTAGGAACATACCAGCTCAAACTCCGTGGAGAAAACAAGTTGCTTCTTCATAATGCCCTCTATGCACCTGGGGTGCGATGCTCCTTAGTTTCTTATGTTTTTTTAGTAAGATTAGGTTTTACTTTTGGTTTTCGTCCAAACAGTTTAGATTTGTTCTATAATGGCAATTTGTTTGACCAAGCAACTTTGAAAGGAGATTTCATTATTTTGGATTTGGATGGTAACTATAATAATATATCTTCTACTTTTGTTTCATACTTTGACTGCAGTTCTGAATCTGTTAAGTGGCATGCTAGACTTAGCTATATGGGCCAAGATAGGATAAATAGGCTAACTAAAGAAGAGACCGACTCAATAAGGTTAAGTTACCTAGGTGTGAGTCATGTCTAGCTAGTAAGGCAACAATGAAGCCTTTCGATAAGGCCTTGAGAGCATTTAGAAGGCCTTGAGAGCATTTAGTCCCTTAGGATTAATCCACTCCAACATATGCGGAGTCATGAACATTAAAGCACGACATGGGGCTATTTATTTCATTACTCTCATCGATGATTATTCACGATTTGGGTTAGTGCACCTACTATCTCATCGCTACAAGGCACTCGATGTTTTCAAACACTTTGTAGCAAAAGTAGAGACTCAATTGGAACGTAGGGTTAAGATCCTTCGAACTGATCGAGCTCGTGAATACCTCTCTGACATGTTCAAGGAGTACTGTGAGAAAAAAGGTATACAAAGACAGTTAACAAAGACAGCTGACGATTTCACGCACCCTACAACAGAACAGTGTTGCGAAATGCAGGAATCGTACATTGCTTAACATGATCGGGTCAATAATGGCACATGCTAACCTCTCAATTAGTTTTTGGGGGAATGCGCCGCTTACAGCAGTTTACATCCTCAATTGTGTGCCGAGCAGGAGTGTACTGCCACACCATATGAGTTATGGTTTGGTAAGAAGCCATCCTTTGACCATTTATGCCCATGGGGTTCGGTCAGCTATGTGCATAACCCAACCCAATATATGGAAAACGTTGTCCAAGAGCCGCCAAAGTGGCGTTCATTAGGTATCCCACACATTCTAAAGGATATATGACGTACGGGGAATAGCCAAATGATGGCATAATAGAAATAGATTCCCGCAATGTCGATTTTCTCGAGTATGAGTTCCCGACCATTGGTGAAGTCAAGAAGGATGCCGAACTGTTTGAGTTACAGCAAAACATCCAACCATCGTTCGGTGAGGGAGAGAATTTGGACTCTAACCAAGTTACCGAAGATGGTATACCTCCCCTACCCGAAAGGAATGGGAGAGACTTATCTGCTCAGGAGAATGAGAATCGTCCTCAATCTCCCATACATGAGGAGAGTTAACCTGTGAGTGAGGTCCTTCCTCAATCTCCTGTTCTCGAACATGCAGTTAGTCTGTATGTTAGGGATCCCACGCCCCATAGGGATAGTGGGAGCAACTCTCCACATGCTCAGGGTCCCACACCTCTTAGAGAAAGGGGGAGGGACGCCTCACCCGGGCAGACAAAAAATAAAGGCCCCAGGCCCCGAAGGATTGAGCGTGGAAGAATTCCTCGATGATGTTTCCAAATCGAAGAAGAAATATTCCTATGCACTCCCTCAGAAGCTGAGGAGTCTACCTCTTATCAAGAGACAATTGGCTCACCAAACCACGAAGAGTGGATGGATGCCATGAGGTATAAGATGGACTCGATGGCAAGAAATAAGATTTGGGAACTTGTTGATCTTCTACCCCAGCATAAGTCTATTAGAAACAAGTGGGTTTTCAAGATAAAATGTCGGGCAGATGGTTCGATTGATAACTTCAAAGCCCAGTTAGTTGCGAAAGGGTTTACACAAATTGAGGGTGTAGACTATGAAGAGGCATTTTATCCTATAATGAGATTTGCCTCTATTCGCCTACTCCCAGCCACGGTTGCCCATTTGGACTTAGAGTTGTTTCAAATGAATGTAAAGACTACTTTCCTTAATGGTAGCCTTGAGGAAGAGATCTATATGGACTAACCATTTGTTTTGTATCAAAGGAACAAGAGGACAAGGTATGTCGTCTTAAAAGGTCCATATACAGTCTTAAACAGTCTTTCAGGTCTTGGTACTTAAGATTCCATGAAGCTATAACTTCGTTTGGCTTATCTATGATTTTGGAAGACCATTGTGTGTATGTCAGAAGATCAACCGGGGGGATTATATTTCTTACCCTATATGTTGATGACATACTACTGGCTGGGAACACCTTCGAGATGATCGAAGTGACTAAGAAGTGGTTCTCCTCCATCTTTGAGGTGAAGGATATGGGTGAAGTCTGGTATGTCCTAGGCGTGGAAATAATAAGGAATGGTCCTAAGAAATTTTTAAGTATGAGCCAGGAGGCATATATCAAGAAAGTCCTAGAACGATTCTGTATGCGTTATTCCAAACCTATAGACACTCCAGTTGAGAAGACTTTAACCTTAAGTCTCGACCAATGCCCAAAAAAAAGACAAGGAAAAGGAGGACATGAGCAATGTCCCTTACGCTAGTGCCGTAGGAAGTTTAATGTACGCCATGTTATGTACAAGGCCGAACATTTGCTTTGCGGTTGGTTTGGTGAGTCGTTACCAAAGCAACCCAGGACAATCTCATTGGCAAATCGTCAAAGAGAATCAAACGCTACCTTTATGGTACAACCGACCTAGTCCTATATTATCAAGGTGGAGATCTTAAGTTGAGAGGCAGATGCCAATTGGGGTGGTGACCTGGATGAGTCTAGGTTAACCTTAGGATATGTGTTCACCCTAGGTGGCGGAGCCATATCATAGTGCAGTTAAGAAGTAAGACTGCATAGCTCTGTCGACCGTGGAGGCAGAGTATGTCCCATGTATCCTAGCCACGCATGAGGCAATGTGGCTTAGGAGTTTCCTTCAGGATCTTAAACTCGCTCCTAAAGTTGATGATCCTATAGGGATGTTATGTAACAACATGGCCGCCATCCAGTTCGCTAAAGATCCGAAGTTCCATCACAAGACCAAGCACATCAAGAGGCGTTATCACTTTGTGCGAGACGCCACAAAGACAAAGGAGCTTGCCATCAAGTATATACCCAATAACAAGATGATCGTTGATCCATTAACTAAGTCGATTCCTAGAGATGCTTTCAAAGCACATTCGTGGAGTCTAGGACTTCGTAGAGTTTAGTTTTTGGATAGAATCTTATTATGTATGACAGATACATTCTTCTTGTAATGAGCATTTATGAAATAAAGATTGAATGTTCTTTTTCTAAGTGCTTTGTGATTTATTTGTTAGACATGTTAAAATATCACAGGCTTCTGATTGGCCTAGTCATACAGGCAATCGCCCTGACATTTGAGTAGCAGGCAGGATGAGACAGAATCATATTAGCACTAGGTGTACAATATTGATTACTCATACTAGAAGCGTATGAATGAGAAATAGTCACCATAGTAGGTCTAAGATGCGACTCGAGCGAGTCGAGTATGAAACATGATTTCATATTGAAGTCTTAAAAGTCAAATCTTGGGTGTCAGGATTAGCATTTAGTATGTTAATCTAGTGGGCCAGGTTAGATTTTTGACGAAAATCTAGACTGACGATTCACATGGCATATAGAGTGACGATCCCAGGTAAGTGGGAGCTATGTTATTACAGACATCTCATACTATGTGAAGATGACCATATATGGAGTGACAATTGGCCTCCCTATCTCTTGTCACTATGTGACCCTATAGACGATGACCCTTTGACTTAAAGCTATGGTATGAAGTTAAAGCTTAATGTTGCTGCTTTAATGTGTTTCTCAAGAACCACGATGTATACGGTTCAGTGAGAACATGTTACGAAAGCAATTAAGCTAAGATACAATATCATGAGTGTTTAAGGAAAAGTCTATCTGTCATCACCAATATCAGCCCGGGCGATTATATTGAGTATATAATTATATGATATATCATGGCATAAGGGATTGGAAATGCCACTAGTGATGTTTAGGATGACTTGGGGTATTGTACATCGTGAAAGTGTTATGTTAGTTAGATGATAACTTAATATAGCATTGCTTGTTGCTTTTCGGTCGCACGCCCTATTCCTAGTATGAAGCCTAAGGAGTTGTGATTCGTGGAGAGTATGTGTTTATGGCCTTCATGACTAAGTGGGAGCTGTTGGCTGGGCCTATTAAGTTAGGCCCGACGGCCACAAAGTGTTGCCTAGGGCAACAACCCTAGCTGCCCCCCATAACCTATAAAAGGAGGTTTGAGGGGTCANNCACAACACA